>RJWM01018873.1:0-40171 GCA_004363535.1 Dasyprocta punctata
GCCTTTAACCCCAGCACTCGGGAGCCTGAGGTAGGAGGAGCGTTGTGAGTTCGAGCCCGGCTTGGGCTACAACACGAGCGCAAGGCTGGCCTGAGCTACATAGTGCGACCCTGCCTCAAAAAACCAGGGCTGGGAGTTTGGCTCAGTGCCTTAAGCGCCTGCCCTGGCAGGCGCGAGGTTGTGAGTTCAATCCCTGGTGCTGCAAAAAATAAATAAATAAATAAAAAATACACAGTGCCTGCCTGGCAAGCACAAGGCAATGAGTTCAATCCCTAGAACCAAAAAAATAAATAAAATAGCATCTGATTAAAAAAAAAGGCAGGGCTGTGAGTTTGGCTCAGTGGCTTAAGCACCTGCCTGGCAGGTGCAAGGTTGAGAGTTCGATCCCCAGTACCACACACACACACACACACACACACAATGGCAAAGAACAACCGAATAGGGTAGCAGGAGTGTTGTCACCACCATGAGCATGGACTATATAGTGAGTTCAAGCCTAGACGATATAGTGAGAACCTGTCTTTTGAAACAAAACAAACACCATGCAATGAAACCGGTTAGCCATGGAAGGTTCCCAGGAAGGTTTTGAAGTACTCGGCATTGAACCCAAGGCCTCATGATGCTAGGCAAGGACACTACCACTAAGCTACATCCCTGACCCTTGTTATTTTTTGAGACAGGCTTTCCCTAAATTGTCCAGACTAGCTTCAAATTTGTGATCCTCTTCCTTTGGTCTCCAGAGTAGTTGGTAGCTGGGATTACAGGTGTGCACAGTAAATGTAAGCAATATTTTCCGCGTTGTGTTTTATTCCAGCAGTGTTGACGATCCAACTCAGGGCCTCACACATACTAGGCAAGTGCTCCAAAATCCTAACAGGTATAGAGGGATAGGTAAATTTTGCTGTCACTCCTCATTTCCTTTTCCCCAGTTTTTCTTTCCAGGAAAAAAATAAATAGATAAAAAATAAAAACACAGTTACAAGTCTTGAGTATCTTTTCAGCAGGAATCAAGATACTGAGGGCAAGAGAGAGCCCTGTGTCTATGCGTGATAGGAAGCTAAAATGTTACTTTTTTCCCAAATGTGTTCCTGCAACATAATGAGTTGCTAAACTCTGAACAGGATCATGAATTATGAACTATACAATTTTTCAATCTCCACTCTCCTCCTCTTGTGCTTTCAGGGCTGGGATATCCTCAGCCGGTTCTTCTGATTGGCTGCTCTCTGACCTCCGAGGCGGGAGGGGCACCCCCACCCCCGCGCGCCCTTTTGTGTGGGGAGGGGGGGAACCGTTGAGTGTTTTGAAGTGTACGCCTTACCACCTTAACCTGCCAGTGAAGCAATTAGACAACTGAAAAGTGTTCCTTCGTGTCGGTCTTGGAGGCCTTCTCCAGTCGCCAGCTGTACTTTGTGGTGGTTTTCTTGGGCTCTCTGCAGCTTGAGCATTTCTATTTCCTGGCTGCCCACCTCATGTCTCTCCCGTTGGAGACCTGCGTCTTCCCTCCCTTTGGGGCGACTGCCATCTGTAATCGCAGGTCTCCAAGGGCCAGGCTCCCCTAGTCTGTGGGACTCGGGGGTGCGGGAGACGGTCGGGAGGCGTTAGCTCGTCCTCCGGCATCGTGGGCCGGGGGGCTGCGGCAGGCCGCTGGTCCTCAGCCGGAAGGCGTTTGGAGGTAGTCTCGCGAAGAACCCTCGGGCGGTCAGACGGGAGCGGACTGACGCCAACGCGCGGCCCGCCCTGGGTGGCTGCGGAGCCCGCGCTCGAGGCGGGGGCTGCGGGGCTCAGCGCCGCCGCCAGAGGCCGCTGCGGGTCCCGCTCGCCCGCCCCCCGGTAGGCGGGGCCGCGCTCTACCCGCAGCCGCCGCCGCACCGCCGCCTGGGCCGCCCGTGTCCCCGGTGGAGCAGCCGCCGCCGCCGGGAGCTCGATGCGGACGGAGCCCGGGCCGGGCCATGGGGATCCTCAGCATCACGGACCAGGTCAGTCCCCTGCCTCTCCCCGCCTTATCCTGCCAGGGCCCGGTGCCGCCGCCACGCGAGCCCGGGGATGTGCGGCCTAGGCCGGGCCCGAGCCCGGGGCTCCCGCGCCTGCCGCCCCGCCCCGCGCCGCACTCCCCGCAACCCGTGTCCTTGGGGGCCTGGCGGCTGACGGGCGCTGCAGGGATCCGCTGCAACCGGGACCCCCAGAGAGGAGGCCGCCCAGCGTCGCCCCGACCTCCAGCCTGGGTGCTCGCATCTCCCGGGTTCCGCTCCGGCGCCGGCCCGCTCCTGAGTGCCGGTTCTCCCTGCAGCCGCCCCTGGTCCAGGCCATCTTTAGCCGCGATGTGGAGGAAGTGCGTTCCCTCCTCTCGCAGAAGGAGAACATCAACGTGCTGGTGAGTTGGTCGCAGGGAGGATGGCGAGCCGGTCGGGCTTCGTGTTCTGGACCCCTCCCCACCAGTGGGGCGGCTCCGTGTCCCCTCTGTTCTGACGAGGCCGCAGTACTTCCCACCCTGGGGTGGTAGCCCGCTCTGCATTTAGGGTTGGACCTCAGGTCAGCTTTAGAGCATCGGCCAGTGGGGCTGGGGATCCCCAGAAACGGTGCTGTTTTCTGAACCATGGGGGTCTGCAGCGCCCTCACCCCTCTTGGGAGAAGGAGGTTTCTCTGCCCACGGCTCTGACTCCACCCTCCCAAGGTGCCTGTCTTTGACTCTCAGTGCTGGGATTTAGGACGCTGCAGAACCCATGGGAAGATTGTGGGGAAGGGCCTGTAGCTCTGAGACATGAACTGGGGTCATGGATAGTTCCTCCCCAAAGCCGCTTCTCCTTTCTGCTTTGCCAGGACCAAGAGAGGCGAACCCCATTGCATGCTGCTGCCTACGTAGGTGACGTCCCCATCCTCCAGTTGCTACTGATGTCAGGTGAAAGTGGGGAGCAGGAAGGTGTGGCACCTAGGGAGGGGAGCAGAAGGGAGGAGTCTCTTTTTTGCTATCCAGGATTGATCTCTGGTGCTTGGTGCAGATGAGTCTCCAGCTCTGTCTTGATTCCCCAGCCTGATGACTGATTTCCTTCCCTCCCCTTCCTCACTTCCCATCAAAATAGGACATTGTGTCCCCACAGGTGCTAATGTCAACGCTAAGGACACACTGTGGCTGACCCCTCTTCATCGTGCTGCTGCCTCCCGAAATGAGGTACGGCCCCCACCTACTTTCATTTTCTGAAAAGGATGAGTTAACTAAAGGTGGAGTTTAAGGGTTGGAGAGCCTCAGTTTTCTACCTTACTAGCCAGACTTTGGCTCCTCCCTTTCTACCCTAGAACTGGCTGGTAAGGGGGCTGAGTGCTGCCAGCTGATGTGACGTCAGGGAGCGCTTAACACTGGGCTGGCAGACTGCGGGGGCCCTGCTGCCAGGCCTGAGTGACTCATCCCTGCCTGGGGGGCCACCTTGAGTCTGATCCCCCTCTGGGCACTGAGATTTCTTTCCTTGTAGTGGTGGATGGAGGTCATGATCTGTTCCACCCCTGCCCCTCAGCAGCAAGAGAGTTGTCTGCACAGGGGCCAAACATGCCTCCTCATAGGTGGGATCCTGAACCTCAGGGTATCAGCCCTGCAAAGAGGGAAAGGAGACCTCCCTTTGGATTCTCCATCACATCCTTGGTTCCAGCCGCCAGTGGCAGGGGCTGAGGCCAATGGGGATAAGGTGGGTGGTGCTGAGGAGGGGCATTTTAGCCTTGGTTTCGGAGAGGAACCACTTTGTGATTACCGAGGTAATAGAAATGATTTTGGTGCTTATGGAAGAGCTAAGGAGGGTGTTTAGAGCATTAATGTAGCAGGAGCATTTATCTTTCCTGGAAGTAGCAGGGTTTGGGATATGTGAATCTACCTGTTTAAGGTAGATGTCTGTGTGAGTGGCAGTCTCGGAGGCTAGGCTGGGGACTGATCCCGGCAGGCTCGTGGAGGAGGAAGGGATCCTTGTTTTCCTCAACAAGGTAAGGAAGATTTTAAGTTCTGAGGAGATTCAGAAGATAGGTGATAAGTATGGAGCAGCTAGGTATGTTGGGGAAATAAGAGACTGTGCCGGGTGGGATGGTGCCATTTGGTGCCATCTGACCTGTTCTTCTTTCCGCTTCCTCCTGTTTTACCTCCTGCTCCTGCTCTGTCTTCTCTTCTGCCACCTGCCCTTCCACAGAAGGTGCTGGGACTGCTGCTGGCACATTCAGCAGATGTGAATGCCCGGGACAAGCTGTGGCAGACACCACTGCATGTGGCTGCTGCCAATCGGGCCACCAAGTGTGCTGAGGCTCTTGCACCCCTGTTGAGCAGCCTCAATGTGGCCGACAGGAGTGGGCGTAGTGCTCTGCACCATGCAGTGCATAGCGGGCATCTCGAGGTGAGGACCACTCCAGTCCGGGCCCAGCCTTCTGTTCCCCTGTTAACAGTTCCCTGCTTCAGGGCCCTGAGACCTGGGGGAGAAGCAGTTCAGATAAGCTATAGGGATACTTGGGCTCAAGTACCAAATGAATGGTTTCTCTGGGTTGGTTGTGTGTTTTGTTTTGTTTTGTTTTTGCTAGGGATCAAACCCAGAATCATGTGGATACTAAGCAAGCACTCTACCACTGAGCTATATCCCAGCGTCTCAAGTGAACTTTTTTTTTCCTGTTTTAGGCGGCAGGGTCTTGCTATGTACTTCAGGCTGTTTTTTTTTTTTTTTTTTGTACCAGGATTGAACTCGGAACCTTGCACTTGCCAGGCAGGTGCTTTTGCTGCTGAGCTAAATCTCCAGCTCCCTTCAGACTGGTTTTGAATTTACTGTGTAGCTTAGGCTGGCCTCAAACTCGTGGCAATCCTCCTGCCTCAGCCTTCTGAGTGACGGGATTATAGGCATGCACCCCTCAGCCAGTATTAGATTGAAATTCTTGACTTAGACTTTAGGACATTGTTAAACTCTTTGAAGAGGCATGGAAAATATTTACTATTTATTTATTTAATATTTTTGAGACAGGGTCTTGCTATACAGTTCAGGCTGGCCTTGAGCTTACTTTGTAGCCCAGGCTGGTCTCAAACTTGCAACAATCCTCCTGCCTCAGCCTCCCAAGAGCTGGAATTACAGGTGTGTACCACCATGCCTGGCTTGGAAAATATTTATATACATACCTTTCTCTGAAGAGAGAGGCTTTGTCTTTTAACATATTTTTAAATATTTGTATGAGTTTGAGAACACAAGAGCACCTGAAGAAACTTCTTTGAGTTTCCCTCAAAATTCCAAATTTATCTGTTGTCTTTTCCCTAGTACCTGTTCCTCCTGTTTCCTCTAGTCCTCCAGATCTTTCTCCTCACGAACAAAGGTATTAGGCTATCGTTCCTAGCACTATGAAAAAGAAAAGAAAAGGCATGAGGCTGCCTCTCGCTTGTTGGGTGAGAGGCCTCTGCCCTTATGTAGATTGATAGCATGAACCTGATTCTGGCTTTTATACCCTGATATAGACGGTGAACTTGCTCCTCAACAAGGGAGCCAGCCTGAATGTCTGTGATAAAAAGGAACGGCAGCCTCTACACTGGGCAGCTTTTCTGGGTAAGAGACAGAATATATTTGACCTTTTGGGTTTCTAGAGCAGGGATATGGGGTCGCAGCCTCTGGAGAGAGGAACTCAGGTGATAGGGTTCACCATCTACCTCTTTGAGAGTTTCCTCTTTTCCTAGGGCATTTGGAAGTCCTGAAACTGCTAGTGGCACGTGGTGCAGACCTTGGCTGTAAGGACCGCAAGGGCTATGGGCTGCTGCACACAGCTGCAGCCAGTGGCCAGATCGAAGTGGTGAAGTACCTCCTCCGAATGGGGGCTGAGGTCAGGTGCTGAGTGCTGGGGCTGGGGACTGTAGCAGGGAATTGGAGGTTGGAGTCTGTGATGGAGATAGGAAGATGCTGAGATTGTTGGTGTCATTTTGGGAGGTTGGGCGGATGTGGTGAGAAGGTCTGCACAAGGCTTTCGTTATATAATAGGGCCCTCATTCTTTTGAGTCAGAAACCTGGAGGGGCTTATTCAGATTTTTGGAACTCTTGGCTACATGTGCCACTTCTATGTTGTTTAAACTGATACATCTCTTACTGTCACTCCTGGAAATCCAGATTGATGAGCCTAACGCATTTGGAAACACAGCTTTGCACATCGCCTGTTACCTGGGCCAGGATGCTGTGGCTATTGAGCTGGTGAATGCAGGAGCCAATGTCAACCAGCCGAACGACAAGGGCTTCACACCACTGCATGTGGCTGCAGTCTCCACCAATGGCGCTCTCTGCTTGGAGCTGTTGGTCAATAATGGGGCTGACGTCAACTACCAGGTGCCTGAAGGGAGGAGGCTTAGATCAGTGGAGAGAGGGGTCTGGCTCTGGGAGTCCTGATCATATCCAGATAGCTCTCCTGGGGAGCTGTCCACATGCCTCCTGGGATGTTTAGATCTTGGTAGGGACTCAGGAGAATGGGAATTGAAAAGATGCCCATAGGTTCCCTCAGTCATTCGGGATGTGTCCCTTCAAAGTGGGATCGGGGCATTCTCTGAGCTTTATACTGAAAAAATCGCACTGTGTTTCCACAGAGCAAAGAAGGGAAAAGTCCTTTGCACATGGCTGCCATTCACGGCCGTTTCACACGTTCCCAGATTCTCATCCAGAATGGTATGGTCTTGGAGAGAATTTGTGCTCTCATCTGCTCCTGCCCCAAGGAACTCAGCCCTGGAATTCCCCTACTTTCCTTCTTCCTCTTACCCCATCTTCCAGGCAGGAAAAGCACTTGCATCTTTTCCCTGCCCACTCCCCTAAGGCTTACAAACAAAATATCCCATGTCAAATGTCATACACATAAAGCACTCACCTGGTAACTAACTGGTGCAAATGATCCTAAATGTGAGTTTGTGTGTGTGTGTCCCTGTCTCAGGTAGTGAGATTGATTGTGCCGACAAATTTGGGAACACACCCCTGCATGTGGCTGCTCGATATGGACATGAACTGCTCATCAGCACCCTCATGACCAATGGCGCGGATACTGCTCGGTAAGTCAGGGTCTTTGACCCCACTTCTGGGCTGCCACAGATCTACACAGCCTGCTCACATCAAATGTGAAGTTACAAAGATGCTTGCTGAAAGGAAGCTTGGGAAATGTCCTACCCTGACTCCTAGGATGGCGACAGACCACAGTAACTGGTCCCTTCTTAACCCAAAGACTAAGCCCCTCCGCTTCTCCCCAGGCGTGGTATCCACGACATGTTCCCCCTGCACTTAGCTGTTCTCTTTGGATTCTCTGACTGTTGCCGGAAGCTCCTATCCTCAGGTATGTGCTGGCTCACTGGGGGTTGGCAGGTGTGCCCCAGCTTAGTTCTCTGAGATGTGACCTGTGGCTGGTCTGCCCCTCCAGGTCAGCTGTATAGCATTGTGTCTTCACTCAGCAATGAGCATGTACTTTCAGCTGGGTTTGACATCAACACACCTGACAACCTTGGCCGTACCTGTCTTCATGCTGCTGCTTCTGGAGGGTGCGTTCTCCTTTCCGTCTCCCAGGCCTTGACAAGAGAGCTAGGCAGGGGCTGGATCCCCACTGCCAGCCAGCTCCATTCACTGTCCACTTCCAACCTCTTAGCCCATCCCTGAGCCTGGACAGCTCCTTGAGGCCCTCTTACCTCTTGGCTTCCTTTTAGAAATGTTGAATGTCTTAATTTGCTATTGAGCAGTGGAGCTGACCTGAGGAGGAGAGACAAATTTGGAAGGTAAATGAATATGGAGGGGTACACAGAGGGTGTTTGACTAGAGAAAATGGCAGGGGGAACTAAGTATGGAGAATGTTAGCGGCAGCACATGTGGTTGCTTTCAGGTTTGTCCCTGATTCTACTTCCCCTGTTCCCCAGGACCCCACTGCACTATGCAGCCGCCAACGGTAGCTACCAGTGTGCAGTGACACTGGTAACTGCTGGGGCGGGAGTCAACGAGGCTGACTGTAAAGGCTGTTCTCCCCTCCACTATGCCGCCGCCTCTGACACTTACCGGAGGTGAGGCTCGCCCTTTGCCCTCCTCAAACTCACACCCCTCCCTGAACTGCCCCAGTATCTTCACTCTGTCTTCCCCAGAGCGGAACCCCACACTGCTTCCAGCCACGATGCTGAAGAGGACGAGCCACTGAAGGAGTCCCGCAGGAAGGAGGCCTTCTTGTGAGTAGTAGAGCAGAGCCTTGGAATGTGCTTTCCCCACAGCACCAACCCCAGCCCTGTTAGTCTTCCTCTACTCCAGATCTCTGCCCCCATGCTGCACCATCATCCCACTGCCTGCTCAGCAGCTGTGGCACACTGGGTGCAAGTGAAAACCAAAATGTGAGTGTAGCTGCTCTCCTCAGCATGGGGCTTCTTGAGAAGACCAAAAGCTAAATGCACAAAACCATTCGTTTAGCCGGGTATGGTGGCTCACTCCTATAGTCCCAGCACCGAGGAGGCTGAGGCAGGAGAATCATTGCAAGTTCAAGACCAGCCTGGGCTACAAAGTGAACTCAAGGCCAACCTGAACTGCATAACGAGGCCCTGTCTCAGAAATACAAAAAACAAACAAAAAAACCATTCACTTATTCCACAAACTGTTTTTTTTTTTTTGGTACTGGGAATTGAACTCACAACCTTGCACCTGCCTGGCAGGCACTTAGGCCATTGAGCTAAATCCCCAGTCCTATTTTTTTTTTTTTTTTTTTTTTTTTGGCGCCACCGGGGATTGAACTCACAATCTCACACCTGCCAGGGCAGGCGCTTAAGCCACTGAGCCAAACTCCCTGCCCTGGTTTTTTGAGGCAGGGTTGTACTATGTAGCTCAGCCTGGCCTTACGCTCGTGTTGTAGCCCAAGCCAGCCTCGAACTCACAACGCTCCTCCTACCTTAGCCTGCCAAGTGCTGGGATTAAAGACGTGTGCCACCACGCCCAGCTCCAGCCCTGTTTTTTTGAGATAGGGTTTCTGTGCAGTTCAGGCTGGCCTTGAACTCACTTTGTAGCCCAGGCTGATCTCAAACTCACAATAGTCCTCCTGCCTCAGCCTCCCAAGTGCTGGGACTAAAGGTATGTGCCACCATGCCCGGCTTATTCCACAAAATTTAACTGCATATTTATTTACTAGATTCAGAAAACTGTGTTAAGCACTCAAATAAGTGATTTTTTTCTGTGCCAAAGACTCAACCTAGGGCTTACCCGCTGCAAGGCAAATCCTCTATTACTGAGTTCATCTCCAGTCCTAAGAATAGAAGATGAGTTTCTCTGGGAGCACAGCACCCTGGGTTCAGTCCCCAACAACAGAACAAAACACCCAAAACAGAAAAAGATGAATCACCCTAGATTTCTACTCTTTGTTTTTTGTTTTTTTTTGATTTCTACTCTTTGAAAACTAATCAACTATTGGGAAAATAAATAAAGGACTCTTACACAGTACTTAATAATGTAAGAAGTTAATGATGGGAAAATTAGGTGTGTGTATGGAAATTCTGCACTATCTTCATAATTTTTTCATAAACCTGACTATTCTTTTTTTTTTTTTTTTTTTGGTACCTGGGATCGAACTCAACCTTGTGCTCGCCAGGCAGGCACTTGTGCCACTGAGCTAAACCCCCAGCCCTAACCTGACTATAAAATAAAAACTAGGACCAGGGATTTAACTCAGTGCAGTGCCTGCCTGGCAAGTATGAGGTCCTGAGTTCGATTCCCAGTACCCCAAAAATAAACTAAAATAAAATTTTAAAAAATCCGAGCGAGGGATGGTGGCACATGCCTGTAATCCCAGCACTTAGGTGGCCAAGGCAGGAGAATCACCATAAGTTTGAGACAAGGTTGGGCTACTTAGCAAGACCCTGTCTCAAAAGGAAAAAAAAAAAAAGGAAAAGGGGCGAGGATGTAGCTCAGTGCTTAGGCCCTTGGTTCAGTCCTCAGCACCACAGGGGAAAAGGGTCTAGGGATGCAGCTCAACTTGAAGGTTCTGGGTTCAATCCCTAGCGCGCGCACACGCACACACGCACACAAAATCTAAAGCTCAGAAGCCAGGTGTATTCATGTGCAGCTGTAATTCCAGCACTCAGATGCTGAGGCAGGAGGATCTCAAATGAGTGCCCCTGGGGAATTTAGTGACTTAGTAAGACCCTGTTCCTAAATAAAAGAGAGCAGGGGATGTACCTCAGTGCAAAGATCCTGAGTTCAATCCTCAGTACTGCCAAAAAAAAAGAAAGACGCTTACCTCTGCAACCTTTGGCAAGTTACTTAACCTTTGTGTATCTCAATTTCCTCAACTATAGGAGAGTTTAAAATACTTAATATTAAAGCGTCTACTAACATACAAGAAGTGTGTCAAGGAAGTGCAGAGGAAGAAGTCACTAACTGGGAAGCAGAAGGCCTCACAGGAGAGGAGCTGGCTGTAGGCAGTGAGCTAGACTCCTTCAGAAGGGAGGCGGGCAGAGCAGGCCTGCAAGGCCTAGGCCAGGCCCGGCCCAGTGTGCCTGGGAGTAAGGGGAGCACAGCAGCCCAGAAGGCGTGTAGCTGAGCAGCGTGCCCTAGGTCTCCAGGAGAGCATCCAGAGTTTAGAGAAAGGCCCTGAAGGCAGTGCCCACGACAGACCTTGGGAAGGTAGTGGATTTAGAGCTGGGGTTGAAGACTGGGCAGTGGGTGGCCAGGAGGGCTCCTTTGCCCCTCACTGCCTCTCCCAGAACTGTGCCCTGGGGGGCTGGTCCTGTCCCTGTCTTACCATCTGTCTTCCGGCTCCCCAGCTGTCTGGAGTTCTTACTGGATAATGGTGCAGATCCCTCCCTGCGGGACAGGCAGGGCTACACAGCTGTGCACTATGCAGCCGCCTACGGCAACAGACAGAACCTCGAACTGGTACGTGTGGGATGGCCTGGGGGAGAGGAAGCAGGGCCAGGGCCACAGGCTGCCTCTGGGTTTGTGATTCTGAAACCAGGGGGTGTTTAGTAGGTCCAGAAGTTTAAGGGATTACTGTGAGTAGGGTAAGGGGACAGTTACCTTGGGAATTTTCAAGTTTTCAGCACCTACTTTCCTATCATTGCAGCTCTTAGAAATGTCCTTTAACTGCCTGGAGGATGTGGAGAGCACCATTCCAGTCAGCCCTTTGCACTTAGCTGTGAGTCCCACATCTCTGCCTTTTCCTGTCCCTACCCATCCCAGCGCCCACACGAGGATCATAGCACTGGTGCCTCTGTCTCTGTTTCTTCCTTCTCATGGGCATTGAGAAGGTGGTCACTGGCTGGGGAGGGGATGGGCCTTGCAGGAAAGAGGCCTGAGGGGCCCAAGGAGCTTGTGGAGGACTAAGGCCTGGAGCCACCCCCTGGGTCCTGACAACAGTGGGGATGGAAATGTCCTAGCTGGGTCCATTGGTTGCCTGCACCACTCCAGGCCTACAACGGTCACTGTGAAGCCCTGAAGACACTGGCTGAAACGCTGGTGAATCTGGATGTAAGGGACCACAAGGGCCGGACTGCGCTCTTCCTGGCCACTGAGCGAGGCTCTACTGAGTGTGTAGAGGTACTTACAGCGCATGGTGCCTCTGCCCTCATCAAGGAGCGCAAGCGCAAGTGGACGCCCCTACACGCTGCTGGTTAGTACCTACCATGGGCTACTACCCTCCCTTGCCACACTAAATCACTCCTAACAGATTTAGGGCTGGGAGTGGGGTAGGACAAGGAGTAGGGAAACTCCAAGTCCCAATAGTTAGCTTACAGCCTTAAAGATTTCTTCTTCCCTCAGGCCTTCCATTAACCCTGACCCTCAAGTCCTTTAGGTTCAGCCTGGCCTCCTTCCCTTCTCCTGACACTATCCTGACTCAGCTTCCTTTTCTCCTAGCTGCCTCTGGCCACACTGATTCCCTGCACTTGCTGATTGACAGTGGGGAACGAGCTGACATCACAGATGTCATGGATGCCTATGGACAGTGAGTGGAGGGCAGGGGTGTGGTGCAGGTTTTCCTGTGTTTGCTGGACCGTCACCCTTCCTCTGTTACCTCTGCAGAACCCCACTGATGCTGGCTATCATGAATGGCCATGTGGACTGTGTACATCTGCTGCTAGAGAAGGGATCCACAGCTGATGCTGCTGACCTCCGGGGCCGCACCGCCCTCCACCGTGGGGTGAGTGGGCTCACAGGTGGCTCACAGTATGGGATCACTGGGTAGCAGGGTGTGAGAGCTGGGCCAGGATTTTGTGCCTTGGACCTTACTGAGCCTCATTGTGTTGCTTCAGGATGAGTATGTGGCATCCCCAGCTGATTTTCCCAGTTACCCTTTCTCATTACATGCAACCCCCTTCTCAGCCCAGACCATGCCCAAGATGCCCTGGTGACAATCCTGTTGGATAGTGATGCTGCTTCTCCTATCTCCTCCACGATCACCTATCCCAGAACTGCCTCCACCCCCTGCCACAGGGTTCTTTTCCCCTTCCCTCACTTCCCTCTCTTCCCTTCCCATTCTCTCTCCTTTCTGTTTCTTTTTTTCTTCTTCTTTTTGAGACAGGGTTTTACTATGCAGTTCTGGCTGGCTTTTGAACCTACTTTGTAGCCCATGCTGGCATCACAGCAATCCTGCCTCAGCCTCCCAAGTGCTTCCTTTTCTCTCCCACCCTTCTTTTTGTAACTTGGTCTCCCCATGTTGCCCAGGCTGGCCTGCATTCCTAGGCTTAAGCGATCCTTCTGCCCGAGTCTCACAATTAGCTGGGACTACAGGTGAGCCCAGCTTTCCTTTGGGATTCTTTGGTCCTTGCATCTTCTCACTCTCTATTTGATCTTTGACTGCAGACCTCCAGAATTAACTCTGGCCATCCTGCCTATTGGGCGAGAGTCAGGGAAGGGGATGCTGATCCCATGTACTAGAATCATTGCAAATACAAGAATTAGAGCACTGGAATTGGCTATTACTCCTGGCCCAGTCCCCAGTGAGAGGCTCCTCATCCCACTCCCACCTGTGTTCCCTGCAGGCAGTGACTGGCTGTGAGGACTGCCTGGCTGCCCTGCTGGACCACGATGCATTTGTACTGTGCCGAGACTTTAAAGGCCGTACACCCATTCACCTGGCCTCAGCCTGTGGCCACACTGCAGTGCTGCGGACGCTGCTGCAGGCTGCCCTTTCCACAGACCCCCTGGACGCTGGGGTGGATTACAGCGGATACTCGCCCATGCACTGGGCCTCCTACACTGGTGCGCCAGGGCCTCCGGCAGGTGCTGGGATGTGTGTGGGGTGGAGAAGAGAAAGATGGGTCGTAGGAGAGAATCTGGAAGTGGCTTGAAGGTTCAGAAACAGGAAAGGACAGATGGAGGAAGCTTGCCATTTCTTCCCTTGCCACGCTTTCTTCCTTATGCTCAGGACATGAAGATTGTCTGGAGTTGTTACTTGAACACAGCCCATTCTCATACCTGGAGGGAAACCCCTTTACTCCTTTGCACTGTGCAGTGTAAGTCTTTTCCTCTGCAGCAGCCCTGTTGTAGGGGTCTGTGACCTGCCTTAGAATCCATTTCCCTTGGCCCCTGCTGACAGCCCCTCCTTTCCCCCAGAATTAATAACCAGGACAGCACCACAGAGATGCTGCTGGGAGCTCTGGGTGCCAAGATTGTGAACAGCCGAGACGCCAAAGGACGGTGAGTGCTGAAAGACTTGGGGAGAAGCTGAGCTGCCTCTGGCCTCATCTCTCTGCCCAAGCCAAAGAGCCTTCCCTAGTTCACGCTACCCTGACCCCACCCAGGACCCCCCTTCACGCCGCTGCCTTCGCGGACAACGTCTCTGGGCTCCGGATGCTGCTGCAGCATCAAGCTGAGGTGAATGCCACTGACCACACGGGCCGCACTGCGCTCATGACGGCAGCTGAGAATGGGCAGACCGCTGCTGTAGGTATGTGGGGGCCCTGGGGAAGGCAGGAGCTCTAGGCATGTCCAGGGGGGATCAGCCCTGCCTGTGAGCATGGGGTTCAGAACACATAGGGTGTCGTGATGTCTCACGGTGCACAGTGTATGCAGGTAGGAGGGTAGAAAGCGGGATGACTGCTTCTCTGGAGGGAGGCATCAATCCCTGCGTGCCATTTCTCCTAGAGTTTCTGCTGTATCGAGGGAAGGCGGATCTGACTGTGCTGGATGAGAATAAGAACACTGCCCTCCACTTGGCTTGCAGCAAGGTACTTCTGGAGTGGCGATGGTGGCTGCATGAGGGACGGGTTGATGCAGGGTAGGTCCAGACTGCAGAGAGGACTGGTCAGAAGTCGGGGTTGCCTGGCGTACCTGCCTGCCTCCCATGCTCCCCAACTCCTACCCTGTGGCCTGTCATGCTTCTACCTCACGAGTCTCCACTGTCTGTTCCCCCTCAGGGCCATGAAAAATGTGCCCTCATGATCCTGGCAGAAACCCAAGACCTTGGCCTTATCAATGCTACCAACAGTGCGCTGCAGATGTGAGTGCCCGGGGAGGGGCTCCTGGCTGGGGGAGGCAGGTGGGTGAAGAAATCAGCCCACACTCCAGGGACTCTTGGAGCTCACTGTATTTGTTCAGTACCCTCCCTGCCTTCTAGGGCTGCCAGGGAGTCTTGGCTTTCTGCTGATTCTGGTCCACCTTTTTCTTTCTTTCTTCCAAGGCCACTCCACATTGCTGCCCGGAATGGTCTCGCTTCTGTGGTACAGGCCCTGCTAAGTCGTGGGGCCACAGTACTAGCTGTGGATGAAGAAGGTGGGTGGGGTCCAGAGCCCCTTCCCTCTTCTGGGTTTGGGGTCAGGGACAGTCTTCAGCAGGTGACTTGCCAACTTTGCTATAAATGAGATTTTCTTCCCAAGGGAGCTCTTCAGAGGAGGGATCCAACTTCAGTACACTTGAGTCTCAGAGAGGAGTCCAACAGAGCCAGCAGGGGGCAGGGGGACCCCCCCCTACACAAACCCCAAGCCTGTGTCCCTTGCACCCCACCTTTTCCACATGAGCATCTGCCTGTCAGACCCCCTGGGCCCTCGCCACCCTTGATCTTTGGCCTGTTGGGTGTGTACCTGCCATGGCTCCCCCCACAGAGAGCTGGGGCCCAGGGATACGTGACTCTATGCCTTAGTTCTCTCCCTCTGCCCTGTAGGTCACACCCCCGCACTGGCCTGTGCCCCCAACAAAGATGTGGCAGACTGCCTGGCCTTGATCCTTTCCACCATGAAGCCTTTCCCACCCAAGGACGCCGTCAGTCCTTTCAGCTTCAGCCTGCTCAAGAACTGCGGCATCGCAGCCGCCAAGACGGTGGGTGGCTGCGGTGCCCTGCCCCACGGGGCCTCCTGCCCCTATAGCCAGGAGCGGCATGGCGCCATTGGGTTAGATGGCTGCTACTCTGAGTAGCCCCCTCCAGTGTCCCTCCCCTTGCCGGTGGCTTGATATCTTATTCTATTTATTTAGAAAAAAATCTAAACATTTAGGGCACTTTAAAGGAGAACACGACTGGGTGGCGGGGTGGAGGGGAGAAAGGAAGCACTGGGGAGCAGCTGCTCACCCCTTTGCCACACTATCCCAGCCTGGCAGGGGTCTGGGACAGACAGGGAACACCCCAGACCCTTGGTACCCCCAGGGCAACCCCTTCTGCCAAGTGTCCCAAAATGATTGATAAATGCCTGGCTTTCCCTCTCTTTGACTCCATCTCAGTTCCCCCTTTCTGCTGCCAGCTCCCCGAACTCTGACTGTCCTCTTCGAGTCACCTGTCCCCTTGCCCCTACTGCCAGGCAGACCCCTCCTCTTCTTCCATACCCATCACCGCCTCCCTGCTCGGCTGGCCCCTCCATCCCTGCAGCAGTGAGAAGCCTTAATTTCTGGTACTGTGTGAGCACTCTGGGGGTGTTCCCCTCCCGCTTCAGGGGCAGCTAGAGGATGAGGGGGGAGGGTACTTAGCACTGGGGCCTGGAGCTTTTCCCCACTGTATACCCAATCACCCCTAAAGTTCAAATGCAAAACACTTGAAGCAGCAACTACTGTACCTGGGCCCCAATCCTGCACTCTCCCCTGGCTCCTCATATGCAAAACAAGGGCTGGTTCTGCCCCCACAGCCTGCCCCACTTCCCCCCACCCCCCACTGCTGGCCTGGCCCCCTAACCACGCACTTTAACTTTGCTTTTTTCCTTTTAACTTCTTTTGGGAGAGCAGAGCCTGTGGCCATTCCCTATCTGGCTCACTTCTCTCAATTTTGAGGCTTGTCATGAATTTTTAAGTAAGCATTTTATCCTTTAGGGGAAGAAACAAGTTAATTTGCTGCCCATTTCAAAACCATAGCCCTAGTATGTCCTCTGTGTTTCAGGCATGTGCTGCTTGCATGTGTGTGGAGGGGGAGACTGTGTCCTTCCTCTTGTGCCCCACATCCCAGAGTTCCTCAAACCTCCTGTCTGCTTCCACCTTCTGTCACGTCCGAGAGTACCCACCACCCCAGTCACTCCTGATCTGAAGCCAAAGATGGTGGGAGGGGCGGGGCAGACTAGGGACCATGGCCGAACTGCGAAGCAAGCCTCCCTCTGCGTGAGGAGGAAGCCGAAATGGAGAGGGCAACGGGTGGAGCCTGAGGCTCGGTGGCCTGCCTTCTCAGTAGAGGGAGAAATGGGATTGAGCTGGGGGCTACACTGGTAAGATTCCTAAAAGTCACACCCTAGAAGCCAAACTGGGCCAGAGTGAGAAGGGGGCAGTGTCTTCTCTAAATGTAGCATTGAATCTGGCCCTGGTCCCTTCAGACGCCCTGTCCATCCATGTCCTAGGTAAGCCTCTGCGCAGTTGGACCCACTCCTGCAGCCCAGTGTTCCCTTCCTCATACTCAATACCTCAGCCAGGGGCCAAGACACAGAACTTGAATAGAGGTCCTGCCCCCTCCACCCCCACAGCGCATCCTTGCCCAGTTTGGCTGCCATCAGTATTGTCCCCTGAGAACTGGACAGGCTTCGTTTACACAGTACAAGGGGTCTCCCCTGGGGACCCTTTAGCCTCCTTCCCCCACCCAAGCTTGCTCTATTCAAATCTCACCCATTTTTCAGTTGCGTCCCTTGAATGTCTTGCCACCCTTGCCAAGGGTGGGCTGGGGGGAGAGGGCCCATCCCAGGGATGTCTCCCTCCCCACAGATGCCCTTAACCATACCTCATGCTGCTTCCCTGAAGCCTGGGGTGTGTGTTCAAGTCCTGTTTTTTTTCAGTTCCTTCTTATTCCCTGTCCCTCTGTGTCTTGCTTCCCCATCTCTCAGATCCTAAACCATTTCAAGGCTTCCAAATGACCATTATTGGTGAGAAGGATTGTGCAGCTTTTAGTTTTTATTTTTGTTTTCAAAGCCAAAGGGCCTTGCAACACCCCTCTTGCCCTCGTCCTGTCATACCTTGTCCTCCCCTATATGACAATCAATGTGACCTCTCTTAAGGGCTGCCGCCCCCACCCCAACCCTGCTGGTTCTGCAAAGCTTGACCCCTAACTTCAATTCTTTCTCCTGAAATCTTCCCGTCCCACCCCCTCCCTCTCATTTTGGTGCTGGGAATTAGGTGGTAGGGGGCACGGGGAGCAGGGAGATGGGTTCCGTGGGGATGATTTGGGGTATCAGTCGTGTTCTCCTTTATCAATGCTTAGCGATGACAGGAAGAATCTGAGTATTTGTCAGGAGCCCCATTGTTTTGTTTCGCTAGATGAGATTTCTGGTGGCTGTCTGTTCCCTGCTGCCCCTCAGCACATTGTCAGCAGTGCTGGGGAGGTGGGGGGCCCTCTGTCCCTCCTCATGTGACTGAGGAGGTCTGGAGGGCGAGCAGCCTCCTCTCCTTATGCCAAAGGAAATCCCGCACCCCACCCTGGGCTCCCCAGCCCCTAGTGTTTTTTGAAGCATTTTGACCATTCTCATGGCCACTGCATATTTATTTTAACGTTAAGATTTTTTTTTTAAACCTCTTTGACTTAAACGGGTGCGGAGAAGTAAAACAGGCAGAATGCCCCCCAATCTTCAGGGGGTTGGGTGGGGGAGGAAGCACCTCCTTCCCTTCGCCTGCCCCTCCTCCCTCCCCACCGCAGCTCTAAAGCACTTGCTTCAAGTAATAAGCACTTTTGTGAAAAGGCCTATTTGGAGTGAGGACCCTGGGAGCAGCCCCAGGTCCCAGCAAAGGAGACAGAGCGAGGGCTACATAGGAGACAGACTTGTGAATCAGAGGGCGAGATGAAAAGAGCCAGTTTTTAGTTTCTGATATTTGGGGGTATGTTTCTGATTGGGCGGTGGCTTTGGTAGGGTTGTGTACTATACTTCAGAAAAACAAATGGCACAAACTGTGGGTCCCCGGATGGACCAACAGACCCAGGTCACTGCCACTGTCCAACTGAGACTGATGGGCCACCTCCCCCATCCCGTGGCCCCCTGAGCCATAGGACTGCTGAAAACCACTGAATGTACAGCCCAGGTTGGGGTGGGGAGCAGCCCCTGGGGGAGGGGGCTTCTCCTTTTGTTTGGTGCTGTGGGGGGTGGGAGAGATGAGACTGAGGGACTGCCACCCCACGTAGACGTGTGTTCCTTGGGGTGGAGGGGCTGAGGAGGGCCTGCCTCCCTCTCCAACCCCAGCCATGGCCCCTCTTCCTTCCTCACCCCTATCCGTTTTGACTGTAAGTCCAGCTCACCTTTGCCTTCAATATGTAACCAAAGGAAAACTCAATACTGTTTCCACCGCTGTCTGCCCACCTGAGCACCTTCTTACTCCCTGGACTTAGAAGGGGAGAAGAGGCTGGGGGTGGGGTGGGTGGGGCCAGAGTGAACGGTTCTACAACTGTACCCCCAAAACCTTCTCTGTGGTCTTGGAAGGGGTCCTGAGAGGCGGGGAGGCGCCAGGCTGGCAGGGCTGGGAGTAGGCACACTCTGTATCTGACGCACATGGCACGTGAGTGTTTCCTTGTCAGAATGACTCCAGTGACTATGCTCCAGCGGGGCGGCCCCTTCCTCCTTCCCTCTCAGCCATTCATCACCCTCTCCCCACTCCCAGTGTTCATTCCCCACCTCCCTTCCCACCGCAAAGGAAAATAGCCTTACAGACCCTAGCCCAGAAACCCTACTCCTGGGGCAAACCAGTACGGGCCCCCATCCCGCTGAGTTTGAACCCTACCTTTTGAAAAGAAGGGATAAGGAGCAAAGTAGCCCCTTCCCCTCTAATTGTGGTGGCTCCAGCCCTCCACGGCCTTGGGCCAGGCTGGGCAAGGGCGGAGGTGAGGAATCTTTGAGGACCAAGCCCAGTGGTCTGGGAAGAGGGAGGTAGAGAGGGACGGGTCTGACTTGGGGACTCCCTCCTCCCGACCCAACCCCTAGAGACCCAACCCCTAAAGAAGCGACCAAATCCCAGAGATGGGCGGGAGCTGGGGGGGAGGGTCTGCTCTTTGAATTACTTGAAGGTACTGATTCTGAGGCTGCTGTTGCCCACATAGGTGTGAGGGGGACACTGTCACTGCATTTGGGAGGGCAGAGGGTGGCGGGTGACAAGAGGACATGTCCTCGGCCCTCACTCCTGCTAGGCCCTTTCTCTGGGGCGTCTGCAAGCCTGACTGCCCCAGGGAAGGCAGGGAGAGCCTTCCCTCCCGTCTCCATCCTCACTCTGGGCACCCTCTCCAATTGCACTAAGTAGCTGTTGTGCCAGTCTTACCCCACGCCAGGGTGGGGTCTCTGCTTCCAGTCTTTCCCCACTGCCTCTGCTCCCCTCCCAGACAATCTCCTTGTTCCACTTGTATTCCTGGATAGCTCAGCTTTGTATGTGTGTGTTTGGGGGGTGGGGTGGGTTCTGGCTGGAGTGGGTTTGGCAGGGGTTTGGGAAGGGCTAGGGGATCGCTGGAGGACGATGTCTTCTACCCCTTTCCTCAACTCTGAGCCACAGGAGCCTGGGAGGGAGGGCGCCTGCTCTCGCTGCCGCGTGTCTTGCAGATGTGCCAAAATGGGGAGGGTGGGGCGGGAGGGTGCCTGGCAGAGCAGCCCCCAGGGTGGCTCTCTCAAAGCAATACAGTTCCTCTGCCCGGGGGACGGCAAGACAGGGGAGAGGGTTGGGGTAGGGACCTGGGGGTTCCCCATGTACAGCTGTGTATATTCAGGGGTGTTCTCTGTCTGGTACCCACTGTGGGCATCTATGTGTGTGTGAACCTCCCCTTCCCCATGCCCTGCATGACCTGTGATGCTGCAGATACCATCATCCTGTGTGCAGGTGTGTCGGGGGCACGGAAGGACATGTTTCATGTCCTGTTGCACCCTCCACCCTGTGACCCATGTACTCGGTTGTAGGAAGTAAAGAGAACTGAGCACAATTCACTGGATTCTAGTTGAATCTTTCTCTAAGCAATTTCCCCATTCCTGCCCTTCCCCTGCCCTGGATCCACCTGTGGTGCTAGTGTTGGGGTCGGGGGTGTTTAATGCTGGTGGGCAGCAATAAAGGGCAGCTCTGCCCAGATGCCTGCATCCCCAGGGTGCTGAGGGTAATAGGAAAAAGTGGGGGCCTCGGTGCATTTGCCCCACCTCTCTCCTCCTCCCTGGGCTAAAGCACAATGCTCTTCCTGAAGATTGATGCACCCTGCCCCCTCCAGGCCCCTACTCATGTCCTCCCTGAACCTGCTTTGAGCCCTCCCACCACACCCTGGTTTTCTATGCTGTTTTGGTGCAAGTACAACTGTCGTAGTCATGGCTTTGGGATGGGTTCTGTTTATTAAAATCCTGTTGCTCCTACTGGCCCTGTGTCCCGCCTCCATTCCTGTGGTTGGGGGGAAGGAAGGGCATGCTGGACCCCTTGCCACCGGCCCCCATCAGCCATCAGGGACCAGGGGTAACAGCTGCTCCTCCAGCAGGGCTATGGTAAGCATGAGGCTGCCCCCCAGCAGCAGCCCCAGCCCTTGCAGTAGCATGTGGAGCATGGGTAGGGGCTCAGGAGGACGAAGCAGGGCTGGGAGCTGAAAGGAAAGAAGAATATTAAGATTCTGGCCTTGGCCAGGGATTTAGCTCAGCAGCATAAGTGCCTGCCTGGCAAGCGCGAAGTCGTGAGTTTGATCCCTGGTACCGAAAAAAAAAAAAAAAAGATTCTGGTCTTGCCTCTGACCTCTTAACCTGAGAAGGTGGTGCCAGAATCACCCCCCACCCACATGCTTCTGTCCCTTGTCAGACTGGGCTGGCACCATCCAGGACCTGGAAGTGGATGTGGACTTCCTTCCCCTCCAGGCCCACCCGCCCACTCCCTTTGATTTCTCTGCTTTTTCCCACACTTCTCACCATGTCCACGAGGGCCACGTAGAGGAAGACCCCAGCAGTGACCCCAAACACCCAGGGAGTGAGGGAGACAGGGCCCAAGCTGAGCCCCACCCCCAGGGCTGCACCTCCCAGTCCCAAGGCTCCAGACACGAGACTCAGCAGCAGCAGCTTCTGAAAGGACAGGCCTGCCTGGAGCAGCATTGCGAAGTCACCTGTTGAGGACAGAGGATAGGAGAGGAGGGAAGAAGCCAGGGCTGCCCTTCACCCGTATCACCCACCAGCCTCCAAAGTTGTACCCCTTGGAGATCTGCTTTCTAGAGCCCACCCTGCTTGTACCATTCCTACCCAGTTCATGGGGCAGCTCATGGCAGAAGACTGCCAGGGTGGTGCTGAGGCCACTGGAGAAGCCGTCCGAGAAGGCAGCACCTGCAGTCCATGGGTGGGAGGTTCAGTCCAGAAGTCTCCTTAAAGGCCAACGCCTGCGTGCACTCATCTCCCACCTCCCAGCAGCCTTCTTATCCTTATCCAAGAATGTGGGCCCCAGCATCCCGGGACCAGTCCCCTCCTTCTTACCTATGGCCAGCCCATCGGTGAGGTTGTGCAGACCATCTCCCAGGAGGACCATCCACGTGATGTTGGCACCACCACCACCCTGGTTCCCGTGACTATGGCCTTGGTGCCCAGGAGGGGCTGGCATTGGTGCGGTCTGGCTGTTCTGATCCCTCCGTCTCTGAGCCCCTGGCTCTGGAGGAAGAATAAGGATAGGTATTGGGAGATGCAGGTGAGGACTGTGGGCCAGGAGCCTAATCCTCATTTTCTCCCCTAGTCACCTGGAACTGCCTGCAGGGGCCAAAGGGCCATCCCAGTGCTGTCCTCGGGGTCTGAGTTTGGCGTTCCAAGATCCTGTCTCTTTCGTCGGCAGCATCTCTGAAATAGGAGGGTATCCCTCCTGGTGGAGGAGGCAGCGGAGCCAGGGGCTGAGGGGAGGCCAGGCCACCAGCTGGGAAAATGAACACCTGGTCCCACCTCTGGCACCGTGAGGTGTAGGTGTCCTTTGGCCTCCACCCTCTTCCCAGCTTGGCACCTCCCTCTGTCTCTTGTTAACTTGAACTTGGGAGAGGAACCAGAAGTTCAGGTCTATGCGAAGGTGCCCCTACCCACTCTTGTTAGAGGACATGTCCTACACTAAACACCAAACAAACATTCAAGAAGCAGGAGCACATGCTGCCCCTCACCTCCTGGCTTGTGTAGCCAGTTCTTGGCTAGGACTCCAGTCTCAGCAAGTGGAGGAGAAAAGTGTGTCACTTACTGGCCTGAGCCCTCTGTGAAGGAAAAGCCCTAGTGTGTTCTCCAGCATGAAGAGCAGGAAGAGGCCTCCAAGTACCGACAGCCCTGATCCCAGATCTTCCTCTGGTCGCCCGCTAGGTCCTGCGTGCTGCTTTCCTTGTGCCTGATAAAGAAGAGGTCAGGGAGGACCCTGGAAGCTCCTATACCTAGCAGCGCCCCCCTCCAGGTCGCTGGCCTTCACTCATACTCTGCTGGGGGACAGCTCTGGGTCAAAGGCAGAGGTGGGAGAATGGGATATGGTGGGGTGGCAAGAAGGGGGAGTGGATGTCCTACAACTTGAAGCAGGGCTGGATCTAAGAGGCTAACCGCCAGCTGCCTCTGGGTCAGGAGGTCAAGGAAGGGGCCTCACGTACGTGTGGCAGCAGATGGAGCAGCGCATCGCCACAGAGAGTGCCCACGGCCAGGGCCCCCAGGAAGCCCAGCAGGGGCTGCAACAGACGAGGTCCCAGAAGCCGCAGCAGCAGCAGGGAGAGGGGAGCAGGGAGGCTGAGCAACAGGACCGCCAGGGCACTATGGAGCAGGGCTGGGGAGAAACAGGGCTGAAGTTAGGCCTGGGCTAGACCCAGAGGCAAGGTGGGGCAGAGATACACTGCAAGAGAGTCCCCTTTGTTGGCATGGAGCCCACCCCCTAGCAGGACTTGGTGTGTTCCCACCCTGCTCTCACCCACTGACCAGGTAGTAGGTCTCCTGGAGGGGCTGGGGCTGGAACTTGGGTGCAGACACGGCTGTCAATCTGGTAAAGCAGGGCAGGGCACAGCAGGGCAAACTGTCGCGGGGTCAGAGGAGCAGCGGGGCTCAAGCCAAAATTGACCAGCAGCTGGGAACCATTTAGACACTGGGGAGTTGAGCAGCAGGTCACACATTAGGAAATCACCAGGAACTATGAAACGGATCTTTCCACCTGTGCTGTTGCATGGATTCCTGAGTGCCTTCCAGGGTCCCCTTTACTCACACTGGTAGGTTTGTCAGGGACTGAGACAGGGCACTCACAATTGCTGTGCCTTAATTACTAGTGAATAGTCAACCCAATGCAATATCTAACTCAATGCAAATTGGCACCTGTGAGCATTGCTATCCATTTCTCTCCCAAGCCCTAGTAATCTGGTTGGTTGGGTGACGGAACTGATTGAAAATCCAAAGCCCTCCATGTCAGAATTCTGAAGGGGAAAGAAATGCCTGAAATGTCATCTAACCTCCCTCTCAACAGCTCTCTCAGATGTTCATCCAGCCTTGGCTGCTTTGTTCTCTGCCTCTCCATCTCTCCCCTGCCTCCCTTTCTGTCCCAGACTGGCTCGTAACTTAAGAACCTCCTTTGGCCCTCTTGAGTGATGGCACTATGGATGCAACACCATCACACGGGGCGCCAGTCTTGAATGCTCCTTGCCGTGGGGCACTCACTGGGCTTGTTCAGGGTTAGGTCGTGTTGCCCACCCTCTTGTGTCCATGGAACAGTGGCATGGATCCACTGTCTTCTTAGATGAATCAGCTGTTTACACCTTGCAGCTCTCCTCTTCAGAAGACCATGCCCAGATCCTACCCTGGGCTGTTTCCCTGGATTCTCTGCTTTGCCAAATGTGGTCCCTAACCTGGGCTCACCTGCTCTGGACACATTAGTGAGAAACACACCCTAAAGCTACATTGTTTTTTTTTTTTTTTCTTTTTTTTTCCCTTTTTTGGGAATTGAACTCATGACCTCACTCTTGTCAAGCCAGTGCTGTGCTGCTGAGCTGTATGTCCAGTCTCCCTGCCTTTTTTTTTAAAGTTTTGAGACAGGGTCTTACTAAGTCACTCAGTTATCCAGGCTTATCTTTTTTTTTTTTTTTTGGATGGGGGGGTGTTGTTTTGTTTTTCGAGACAGGATCTCACTGTAGTTCAGGCTGGCCTTGAATTCACTAAAGGCCAGGCTGGCCTCAAGCTTATGGCAATCCTCCTGCCTCAGCCTCCCAAATGTTGGGATTACAGGTGTGTACCACCAAGCCTGGCTTGGGATTTTAAGTCTCTATGACTCTAAACATTTCAGACTCACATCCTCATTCAAGTGGTCAGCCAATGAATGGTCCAGCAGCAGAAGCCTGTGAAA
The DNA here is from genome assembly GCA_004363535.1 of Dasyprocta punctata. Taxonomy (NCBI): domain Eukaryota; kingdom Metazoa; phylum Chordata; class Mammalia; order Rodentia; family Dasyproctidae; genus Dasyprocta; species Dasyprocta punctata. The sequence continues at coordinate 24,615 of RJWM01018873.1, forward strand.
GAGGTCTAGACCTGAGGGGGCTGGCCCTTGGGGTAGGTGGGGAGATTTTGACTCCTGTAGGTCATTCCACCCAGAGCTTCCCAGAGGCATCCCTGTCCAGACATCCACACTCAGCTCAGGGTCCTTCAGCCTGAAAAGGATGGGACAAGTCAGATTCATGGCCTCACACACCTGCTTGAGAAGTTAGTTCCCCAGGAGCTTAGTGGGTGGGAGGACCAGCCACTGGCTAGAGTTCCTGGGACCCAGAAACCACGCACGTCACCCCAGGAAAATCTGAGCGCAGTTAGTTATAGGAGGGCCTAGAAATGGGGGCTACAGGAGGAGGGGAAAGACCAGAAAAGCTCCAGATTGGGAGCCAAGTCAGCCTGGAGACTTTGGACACTGGACTGAAAGTGAGGAATTTAAGGGCTTGGGGCTTTGGAGGAGGAGAGGCCTGAAGACAACAGAGGCAGGAAGGTTACTGAGGTGTTGTAATCCAGGGCTTTTGTTTTAAGAAGCCAGCAGTGGACATCTGATCTAAGCACTGACCAGAGCTGGGGACATGGCCTTTGCAGGTAGGGGAGGGCTTAGTACCTGTGTGTGAGGTTGTCTCCAGATGGGGGTGCAACACGACCAGTTGGAAGCCCATGGTGTCCCAAGCGAATTCCCTGAACTCGGCCCAGGCCCAGGCTGTGGAGAAGCCGGGCCAGGCCTGTTGCGGTCAGCGTTCCATTCTCTCCATACAGGCCAAACAGCTGGGCCAAGTAATGGTTCTGCTCCTGCTCAGCAGGGCCCAGGTTGGGGATTGAGCCCCCTACCCAGTCCAAGACCACCCCCACACACAGACCAGCCAGCAGATGCCACACTGGGGACCCCATCCTGGGCAGGGCAAGAGGTTAGAGGCTTTGGTTCTGGCTTTTATTCCTCCCGGCACATCCTGAGGACTGGGCCCTAGGAGAACAAGGAGGAGTGGGTCAGGGCCACTGCTCTGCTCTCCAGCCCATGACAGGGGAGAACCTTCACTCCTTGCACCTGCTTCCTCTTCAGTCCAGCAGCAGCCTCTGCTCGGGCCTCCGGCCTCCGGCCTGCTGGCTCCTCTGGAGCAGCCTCCTGTTTACCAGTCCTTGAGCACCTTCCTGACCCAGAGCCTGTCTGAGCTGAGACAGCTACCCATTGTCGGTCCCCAGACTCCACCCGTCAACCTTTCCCCATCTCCCTATCCCCCCTCATTTCCCAGGCCTCACCTTTCCTGACAATGTGAGAGTTGTTACCTCAGGTCCCCAGCAGGCCTCACTGTGGACATTAAAATGTTCCTGAGGCAGGGAGGGGGAATTGAGCCAAGCTTCCAGGTGCAATGGAGGCCACGTCAGAGGACTGATGAGCAGACACCCCTCCTAGCCCACCTGCTTGGGGCGGGGCCAGGGGTGGGGCCAGTGTGGGAATGTTCATAGGGAAGTTAATGGTTCACTGGTCTCTAGGGTGGGTGTCAAAGGTCAGTGTATGCTGGGTCCCTGAGCAGGGAGGGGTCACCCTCTGCCTTGAGAAAGACACATGTCTAAGAACCTGTGCCCAGTTTTTCCAATTAAATAATATATTTTTAGCCCATTGGGTGTAGTGGCACACACCTGTATTCCCAGCACTTGGGAGGGTGAGGTAGGTGAATTCCCTGTGAGTTTGAGACCAGCCTGGGCTACATAGTGAATTCAAAGATAGCCCAAACTACACTGTGAAATCCTGTCTCAAAAAACAAAACAAAAATAAAAACATAAAATTCTCTCTAGCCATCACTCAGCACCACTTGAACATTTTCCTATATATACCCCCACCCCATATACCTTACCTTTGCTGTTGAGCTTCTTGTCTGCAACCCCATCCCCATGTTCCCTGGGAAAGTTGGACCTATGTGTCCCCAAGTCGGGAGAGGCAGACAAGTGGTAACCCAACATGCATGAGTGAGGAAGAAACTGTTCTTAGCAATTCAGTTCTTCACCCAGGAAGCAAAAGAGCCAGTACTCTGGGACTTATGGGAATGATGAACAAGAAAGGGGAAGCCCTGCTGGAGAAGGGGGCAACTAAAGGCCCCACTCTGATATCTGATCTGGCTTAAGATCAGTGGAGCAAAGTCTGACTGAGACAACTGATCCAGGGGAGTCGAGGCTGACATTACCTGACAGCAGGAGACAGGAAGGACGCCCAGAGGATAGGGGACCCAGCCTTCTTGTGGCAGGCGGGCAAGGGTCACCTACAGGGAGGGAGCATGGGAGGGGAACTCCCTTAAAGGGGCAGGCCTGTTCAGCCTAGGCCTCCTTGCCTGTAACCTGTCTATCTCCCAGGGACACCATGCCTAGGGGGTCACTACACTTCATAGAGATACCACATCTTCCTAAATGCCTGGCCACTAACCTCTCCCATTTCCCACAAACAGCAAGAGTCCAGTGCAGAGTGGAAACATTTATTAGGAGGGATTTCATTTAGACTCTTATATCACACACATGAGAAAGAGACTGTAAATGTGTTTCTAAAGACAAAGAAGGGCTGGCAGAGGGCCTGAATCCTAGGGGGCAGGCAGCTCCAGCTGGACAAGTGAAATATGGACTTAGGATGGATAAGGCCACTGCTTGCCACCCCTCTGGGAAGTTTAGTGGCTAAAATACTGCTTCCCCAACCTTGATCCCAAAGCCAGCAGCCCAGGGGAAGACTGATTCACCAGCAGAGACACCTGGGCTGAGGCTAGTGGCAGGAGGAGAGGAAGTGTCTTGCTATCTCTTGCTGCTCCTGCGCGTTTCTTTGCCGTTACTGACAGGGTTGCTGGAGGAGCCAGGAGGGCCAGCTGCTGTGTGATTGGGCTGGCTCCGAGTGATCCGGGTGCTGGGTGGGTGGGAAGGGGCGTGAGGGGGATGGGAGCCACCACCAGGACCTGGCGGGGCACTCAGTCCATTCCCGTTCTGGCTCTCAGAAGCTGGTGGCAGGAGAAACACAGAATTAGACACTTCCAGTATGACAGGGTTCCCCCTCTGAGGCCCACCTCCACACCCCAAAGAGTGACACAGTCTTTGCCATGCACAACTGCATGCTGAGGGCAACTGGACCAAGTATAAGAGATGGAGACTGTGAGTATGAATGGGGGCTCAGAGAAAACTTGATCATTTTGGAAATGGCTATGTGAACCCTGGTAAGAAATTTTTCCCTTATTCATTTCTGCATCACTGAGAGACCTAGAATTAGCTGTTGAGTTCAAAACTCAAGGACCTCTTACAAAATGCACCCTGACCACGGTGACTATAAAACTGGAGGAGTGTGAGAAAGGAAAGAGCTTTAAATTTCTGTGTTTAAAGGTAAAAGCATTGGCGGGGGGTTAGGGGTGTTACTCAGTGAAAGAGTGTGGCCTAGCTTATGTGAAGCTCTGGGTTCAACTTAAAAATAAATAAATAAATAAATAAATAAATAGGGTAAGGTGATGCACATCTGTAATCCTAGCATTTGGGAGGCTGAGGCAGGAGGATCGCCATGAGTTCGAGGCCAGCTTGGGCTACATAAGTGAGTCGAAGGCCAGCCTGCACTACACAGCGAGCCCGTCTCAGAAAACAAACAAACAAACAAAAACCCCAATAAGCCTCCCAAAACAAACAAACAAAATAATTAAGTGGCAATTTAAAGCATTTCTAAATATATGCTCATTTTAGAAAATATAGCCAGGGGCCAGGGATATAGCTCAGTGGCATAGCACCTGCCTGGGAAGCACGAGGTTGTAAATTCAATTCCTGGTACAGAAAAAAAAAAAAAAAAAGACAAGACAAGACAAGACACCTGGGTGTGGTGGTGCACATCTGTAATCCCAGCACTCGGAGGCTAAGCCAAGAGGATTGCTGTGAGTTTCAGGCCAGCCTGGGTTACATAAGCGAGTTCGAGGCCAGCCTGCACTACATAATGAGACCCTGCCTCAAAAAATAAAATGAGGGATGTAAGCCGGGCGTGGTGGCGCACGCCTTTAATCCCAGCACTCGGGAGGCTGAGGTAGGCGGAGCGTTGTGAGTTCGAGGCCGGCTTGGGCTACAACTTGAGCTCAAGGCCGGCCTGAGCTACATAGTGCAACCCTGCCTCAAAAAACCAGGGCCGGGAGTTTGGCTCAGTGCCTTAAGCGCCTGCCCTGGCAAGCGCAAGGTTGTGAGTTCAATCCCCGGTGCCGCAAAAAAAAAAAAAAAAAAAAAAAAAATGAGGGATGTAGCTCAGTGGTAGAGCACTTGCCTAGCATGTACAAGGCCCTGAGTTCAATCTCCAGTACCATATACACACACAAAAATAAACAGGGTGTCAGGGATATAGCTCAGCAGCACAGCACCTGCCTGGCAAGAGTGAGGTTGTGAGTTTGATTCCCAGTACAAAACAATAAATAAATACATAAATAAGATAAACATAAGCAAAAACTCATTACAAAAGATAATAAGAAGTCACATTTAATTAATTAATTACAGTGCAAGCTGGGCATGGTGGTGCACGCCTTTAAACCCAGCACTCGGGAAACTGAGGTAGGAGGAGCATTGTGAGTTAGAGGCCGGCTTGGGCTACAATGCGAGCACAAGACCAGCCTGAGCTACATAGTGCGACCCTGCCTCAAAAAACTAGGGCCAGGAGTTGGCTCAGTGGCTTAAGCGCCTGTCTGGCAGGTGTGAGGTGGTGAGTTCAATTCCCGGTGCCAAAAAAAGAAAAAATTATTACAGTGCAGGTGATAGATGCAGTGATACTATAACCTCAGGTATGCTGGGTAAGCTCCAGCTGCCTGTACATAGTTTAAGGGCTGGATTGAAATCAGGCATGTGAGGTGAATTCTTTGAGCTCCTATAACTGTGCACCTCACTATCACTGCGCCTAATGTAGTGCATTATAATCATTATCTGTACGTCTGTCTCTTGCATAGACTATAAACCCCTAAAGGCAGGTGCTGTGATTTAGTTCTTGGCGCCTAGTAGTTGCTTCACAAATGCTTGTAAATGAAAGCAGAGCCCTGCCTCTCACAAACATAGGGAACCACATGGTGTACAGTTTGTCGGTTAGTGCAAACTTTGTCTTTGCTGGCTCTTGCTGCTTGACCAGATTAAGATATCAGTAGCCTGAACTGAAGAATAATGTCTTTTGTTTTCAATTCACAGAAAATGCTGAATGTGCAGAAGTCAATGTTAAGTTTTTACACCATCTATTACACTTTTTTTTTTGATACCAGGAATCGAACTTGGTACCTCATGCTTGCCAAGTAGATGCTGTGCCACTGAGCTCCATCCCCAGTACTTTATTGAAGTTCTTCTAGCTAAACATGGTGGCACACGCTTGTAATCCCAGCTTACAGAGAAAACTACTGGATGGAGGGGGATATACTAAGAAAACAGAGGCTTGGAAAAAACATAAGAGAAATGCATCTTTCTAACCTGGGGACAGTAGGGAAACTTAAAGAGACCAAGAAATGGATGGAAACAGATTTACCTGGAGAGACTGCAGGGGATCCGGCGGCAGCCTGGGTAGCTGTAGGGCTGCTGTCGTTCTGCCCCTGAAGGCACAGGTACATACTTAGACCCTGCTCAACATCATGCTTCTTGACGTGACCTACCCCCCTTCTTCACAATCAGATGAGTAAACTCACAGCTTTGTTGGGTGCCTGCTGGGTGCTGTACTCTGGGTTGGGCTCACTGAAGTTAGGAACCTCAGAATAAACCATGCAGAATCTGCAAAGGGAGAAAATAGCCAAAGCCTGGAACCCACCCTCTAGGCCACTGCTGAAGGCCTCAGGGAAGCCCAGATGTAGGGTGTGGACTGCATGCTCTTAGGCGTTCTGCTTGCAAGCCTTAACTTTCTGCCTTGGGTGTAACTGCTTCATCTCAATCCTCAAAACAGCACTTACTCTCCAATCTTCTGCAGATCACCCCCACGGCCAGTGTACAGTGTCAGACAACCTTTGAACACTGAAGCATACCTGTAGGGCAAGACAGCAAGATTCAGAATCCTCAGGAGAGTTACAGGAACCCCTAACCCTACCCCTCTTGACCGCTGCTGCGACCCTTGGTTAGTAGGAATCACCCAACGCCTGACCCTTTGGTGAGTCGGATAATATCCCCAGGTTGGATTAGGTTGCCCACGTCGTCCCAGACAGAGATATTGATGCTGCCAGTTTTGTCGGCCACTTTGCAGGTCCGCACCTCGTGCCCGTCCTTTGTCTTGGTCACTCGGCCTGGAGTGGGAAGATGGCCGGACAAATGGGAGGTGGTGGCTGTCAGAAACATGAGATCTGGGTATCGGTGGGGTTAGGTGAAAGCTGTATGCCCAACCCGTGGGGCAGGTGGGAGTGGAGGTGCATGTGTATGGAGAGTGGAGGGGCCAGCACCATGGAGAGGGCCTCGAGTGGAACGAGGCCTGCGTGGCACTGGAGGCACCCTTCTGACAAGAGTTATATCTATCCTCTACACTACTGCAAGTCCCGGTGCCGGTGCCAGTGTCTAAGAGAGATGGGGAGTGAGCAGTGTCTTGGGGCACACCCTGCCATCCCTAGCAAGTGAAGAATTGCAGAAGGTATCTCACCCTCCTGACCCACCCTCCACAACACACCGCAGGAACACGCTGCCCCAGCATAGTCACCTGTCTCCAGCACAATGAAGATAAGGTTCAGATTCTTCAGTCCGGGCTTAATATCCTTCACGAAGGTTTCCGTAGTCATGCTGCCCGAGCCTCGGTACCCCACTGGAAGGGGGAACAGGGGATGAAGGCTCAACACTGGGTGCCTTTGCTCCCATGCTCCACTTCCCAAGGCCTACCTACCACACCAAGCTAGGATCGAGCAGCCTCGGCCCCGTTAGCCTTATAGAAGGTTAGAAGCGAACTTCCCTGGGGGCCTCGAACTTCCAAGATTAGCATTTGGGGGTCTCCGCAAGCGGTGCTTCGGGGCTGGAAGGCCCCCTGTCGGGATGCTCTTTCAGTCTCGCGCTCCTAAGTAGGGAGCGGACGGAGACAAGGGTGGAGAATCCGGTGCAGAGCCAAGAAATGGAATCTTACTCGCCACACCTTCCCGAACCCTCATTCGAACGACCCGAGGCTTGATCCATCTCCTCCCCCACCCACAGCCCACCACCCACCCAGTTAGCCGGCCTGACTGTGCACGCCGCTAAGCAGCCCGCAGGGGGAGCCACAGGCCCTGCTGCCACCGGATGCTGCCCGGTGGAACCCCGGAGTGCGGACGTTCGCCGGAAGTAGCCCTCGTGGTCTCTTCTGACCAATCAGGATTATCCCGGCGGGAGCCGCGTCCCGCCGCCAGCCTTTCATCCAGCCAATCGGATTTAGATATTCACGAGCCGCGAAGGGGCGGAATCGAGTATTAAAGGAGCCAGGGAAACGTTTGGCTCCGCACGGGGAGAAATGGATCACCAGGGGGCGACTTAGACACCAATTTTTTTTTTTTTTTTTTACTGTCCTAAGAGAATGCATTTAGACTGTGGTTTTTTTCTCCAGCTAGTGACACAGTGGGAAAGGACCAAGGGCTTTGGAATCTACAGAACAAATTAGGATCCCAGCGTAGCACTTCACTTTCTTTCTTCTTCTTCTTTTTTTTTTTTTTTTGCGGCACGGGGGATTGAACTCCCAACTTCGCGCCTGCCAATCAGGCGCTTAAGCCATTGAGCCAAACTCCCAGCCCTTCACTTTCTTTCTGACAATTCTCAAAGATGGAATTCTATTTTACAGATGAAAAAAACAGAAGTTATATAGACAGTAGCACACGCCTGTAATCCCAGCTATTACAGGCTGGGGAGAATTGCCACAAATTTGAGGCCACCCTGGGCTACACAGTGAGTTCAAGGCCAATTTGAACTACACAGTGAGCCCTAATCTCAAAAACAAAACAAAAACAAAAATACAAAACACAAAACGTACTTTATGGCTGGGGATATAGCTCAGTGGCACTGGCAAACGTGAATTCCTGAGTTAGATTCTCGGTACCAAAAACAAACAAACGAAAAACCCAAAACAAGTCGGACGTGGTGGCGCAAACCTTTCATCCCAGCAACTCGGGAGGGTGAGGTAGGAGAAGCGTTGTGAGTTCCAGGCTGCCTTGGGCTACAACGCCAGCGCAAGGCCGGCCTGAGCTACATAGTGCGACCCTGCCTCAAAAAAAACTAGGGCTGGGAGTTTGGCTCAGTGACTTTAGCGCCTGACAGGTGCAAGGTTGTGAGTTCAATCCCGGGTGCCGAAAAAAAAAAACAAACATATTTTATATAAAAAAGTAACACCTAGGACACAACAGGCACTTGTGAATATCAGTTTCCTCTTCTCTCACTTGCTCCAAGTCTCATCTTTATTCCTGACTTGGGGTCTTCATCTTTAATGCACTACCCAGTTCAGTCACGGCTTCTTTGGGACAAGTAGCATTCACACCAGACAGACAATAGGCAGACTCAATCCCCTCTGGAAGACTGGAGCGCGGGACATAAAGGGCACTTATTTGCCCCTCTCATTAGTTCATAAGGCACCTGCCCTACTGCCCTTATCGCACTAGGTCTCAGAATCCCCTCAGAGGACGAAAGATAAACTGGAACATTTAATTGCCTTGGGCACCTGTCAGATTGTCAACAAAAAGTAGCTAGTTCTGTACTATTATATATAAACCAATTACATAAAGATATATTAATGTGCATTACAATTTGCTCAGTGAATATCCGTAACAAATAGTATTTAATACCAGATAAGCCTAAGAGGTCACGTAACTGCAATGTCTTGGCTTGCTTAATCCCTTATCTTCTCACAGAGCGCTTTAGGCTCCATCATGACTTCCTTCGGAACCCAGGTTTTCTCTCCCGCCCACATCCCCAACCACGACGCTGCCACCTATGGAAATTAAAACCAGGGGCGTTTCTCTCCCTTCTCTCCAGTTAGTGTCTCAGGGGACACTACCACCGTTTGAAGGGTCACGGTGGATACGGCAGAAGTGTGGCTAGAAGACAGGCGGCCAATCTTGAAGCACCTAGCTTTGGGGTGAGACACCTCCTCGCTCCACCCCGCCGCCTCCTTGTTAACTGCAGTATCCATTCCCATGACCGTGAGTCATAGGGTCGGTCGGGAGGCTCTGGAAACTGAGAGGGGCAGGGAGGATGGCAAGTCACATTGCAAGTTAGCTGCCCCAGGACGATCTCACATCGCTCCGCACCAGCTCTAGAACACAAGACACGTGAGCCCCTTCAAAGCGAAGAATCGCTTTCCTGGGGGGTCAACTCCAGGCTCGCCCCGTTCATTCACGCTGTGAAGAACATAGAGTAGTTCCTCCCATACGGCTATAGAGTCCACGCTGGGACCATAAAGACTTCCGGTGTAGGGCGGAGGCCGGGCACCTGGTCCGCAGCCCACTGCTTCTCGTCCACTGGCATTTAGAAAAGAGGCGGGCTTGGTGACGGGACTTCCGCCGGGTTGCGTAGCAGCAGTGGGCGGGGTAAAGAATCTGTCTGAGACGGCGAGGAGTGGTTGGAACCTTCTTACCCCGCCTTCCCCTTCCCCTTCCCTTCCCGGGAAAGGCTGGGACCCGGCCTCGGGCTGTTCGGTGGCCGTTGCGGCCTCAGTTCCAACCCGACCGGGGTACGGGAGAGTCCTGATAGCGTCCAGGGCGGTGCGTACTGCGCCTGCGCGAGCTTTCACCTAACCCAGGCGGGGCGAGGTCCCAGGGGAATTGGGCAAGGGTTCGTGATACTTGGGGTTCGGAGAAGGGGTGGAGTAAAGATGAAAAATGGAGTAAAGGAGCGGCGCTGGGGAGGAGTTGGGAGGTGAGAAGGGTGCCCTGGAGGTTGGTTTGTTGGGGAAGGGCCACAGGGTTGGGGAAGCCTTGAGAAATACTGGAGGGGTGCCTGTGCCGGCCGAAGGCCAGGAGTAGTGGGCTGGGGGGTGGGGAGAGCAAGGTGCTGTTTAAATGGGCAGTGATTGACGGGCCTGGAGGGGAGGAAGGGAACATTCCGGGGAACCTGAATCTCCGCCCTCGAAACGCCATACCTTGGCTCCTCTCCCATGCCTTGTTTTTGGCAGCCTTGTCATGCTCTTTCATTCGTTCCCGATCCTCTTCCCCTCCCACCTCTCCGCGAAGGAATCTCACATTCTTTACATCCTTGCCCTTGGGTTACAGCCCGGCCCGCTCGCGCACTTCACACACGGGAAAGCCAGCTCCAGACTGGGTCGCAAGGAAATTGGGGTTGGAGAGAGGGCGGAGAAGCCCGAAGTGCAAGAGGGTTGAGAGCGTTTTGACTGGAGGATTGGCAGACACCTTTCCCATTAAGAAACTGACTTCATTTCACCCATAAACTAACGTGGCTCTTCCTGAGGCTCTTGGATCCTGATCTGTGATAGTCTTATCCCTCCCTATATAGTGACAATAAGGCGAGAATCTGATAGCATTTCTGACTGCTAGTCTTCCACCTAGCCGGAATGGCCGGGCTAGGGTAGGAATATGATGCAAGAGAGCTACTGCCGTGTGTCCAGTCGCCCTTGTGGCCTGGCCTGGTTTCCAGTAATTGAGAAGAAGGAACAAGCTTTTTCAAACATTTCCTCTATTGTCAGGAGTTAGAGGATGAAGGAAATGGGGAGATGTTGCTCAAAGATTACAAACTTTCGGCTATAAGATAGATAAATTCTGAGGATTGAATATGAAGCGTGGTGATTATAGTTAATATTGTATTGTTTACTTGTTTGCTGAGTAGGTTGTAAGTCTTCATGCACATACACACAGGTGGTAACTGCTGAACGTGCTAGTTATTAGTGGTAATCATTTGATGTTTTGGTAATCAAAACATCACCTTGTACATTTTAATTCTTTTTGAGACAGGGTCTCACTATGCAGTTCAGGCTGCCCTTGAGTTCACTTTGTAACTCAGTCTGGTCTCGAACTTGCAAAGATCTTCCTGCCTCAGCCTCCTGAGTGCTGGGATTACAGTCATGTGCTACCACGCCCAGCTTACATTTTATACATATGTAGTTATACCTTAAAATTAGTAAAGATATATAAAATTTCCTCCAGTTCTCTAAATTTACAGAATTTTGCTAGTCTGTTTCTAAAAGTAATACTTTACCCAAGGATGACAGTATTGCGTATGCTTTTGCATTATCTCATTTGATTTGCAGGATAACGAATAGGGTAGATAAAGCAAGTATCATTTTCTCTACTTGACAGTTGAAGAAACTGAAAACTGTGCCAAGTTTACATGGTTTGCTTATTTTATTTATTTAAACGTCTTTATTATGTATTTGTGATACATAATATATTCATCATGGAGTATTGGTATATACACCTATCACATGTTGATCCATTTTACTTCTTCCTCTCCTTTTTTTTTTTTTTTTAAGACAGGGTCTTCCTATGCAATTCAGGCTGGCCTTGAAGTCACCATGTGGTCTCAAACTCAGCAATCCTTCTGCCTCAGCTTCCTGAGTGCTAGAATTATATGCACCATCCTTCCTTGTCTTCCTCTGGCCTCAGATTCCCTTCCCATCTCCAGAAACTATTTCTCTCTCTCTCTCTCTCTTTTTTTTTTTTTTTTTTTTGGTGGCACCAGGGATCGAACTCACAACCTCATGCCTTCCAGGCAGGCGCATAAGCCACTGAGCCAAACTCCGGGCCCTAGTTTTTTGAGATAGGGTCGCACTATGTAGTTCAGGCCAGCCTCGCTCACATTGTAGCCTAAGCCAGCCTCGAACTCACAACTCTCCGCCTACCTCAGCCTCCCCAGTGGTGGGATTAAAGGCATGTGCCACCACGCCTGGCTTCTATTTCCCTATTTAATTTAATTTATTTTATTTTAAATTTTGAAACAGGATCTTGCTATAAGTTGCTCAGTTACCTGTGCTGGGCTCAAACTTGTGATCTTTCTGCCTTAGACTCCAGCAGTGCTGGAATCACAGTTGTGTGGCTATACGGCTTGCTTAAAATTGTCTAGTTGGTTGGTGGTCTACTTGGTTGGACTAGAATCCAAGTTTTCTGACTTCTGTTCTTTGCCTCAGTTGAAAAACTCTTATTTTGTTTTGGCCAGGGGGACGCTGGAGTAGGATTGGTTTTCCCAGTGTGGGCAGCTGTTTGTTTTCTGAGACTGGAATTTGTCATTAGAAGGATACTGAGCATAGCCAAAAGCATTTCTTGAGGTACAGGTGCATGTACCAGGGTGTAGGAAAAGGGGATGTTGTCAGAAAGAACAAGGCATTATCCTTTTCTGTAACATGGAAATACTATTGAGTAGACACATCATCTTGTCACTGCTCCCACTGAACTGCGGGGAAGAAAAAAGGTGCCTGCCATTTGTCTCTTATTAGTATAAAAAATACATTCTAAACATGCCATGTCTGGTGAACATAGTAAATGAATGAGCATATGTACTAGACTCAGGAGATAAAGTGATATTTGCATTATGTATAAAAATCATCATTATTATCCTAGTTGAATAGCTCTCACAGCACCCTTATCTGAAGCCTTCTCTTCCTCTGCTTGGTTGCAGCACTGCAGTGGTGAGAATCTAGTCAGCCTCATCTTACTGGTCTCTAGCCACCCAGGTTGCCTGCCCTGGGGTAATTTCCTCCTTGACTCATTTTTTCTTTTTTTTTTTTTAAGCCTTGTCCCCTGTAGAGTATTCCCTGACTTGGGAAGTAGAATTGTATCTGTGACAACATTCATGAGCATCTCCATATGACATAATATTTTAAAGGGCCGGGAGTTTGGCTCAGTGGGTTAAGTGCCTGCCCTGGCAGGTGCAAGGTTGTGAGTTCAATTGCAGGTGCCACAAAAAAAAAAAAAAAAAAAAAAAATTTGGGGGCCAGGGAGTTTGCTTAGTGGCATGAGCACCTGCCTGGCAAGCACAAGGTTGTGAGTTCCATCCCCAGTACCAAAAAAAAAAAAAAAAAAAAATTTTGACTGAGCATGGTGGTGCATGCCTGTAACCCCAGCACTTGGGAACCTGAGGCAGGAGGATCACTTTGAGTTGGAGTTCAGCCTGGGCTACAAGGTGAGACCCTGTCTCAAAACAAAGAAAAAAAAAGCCACTCCAATTTCTGTTGGAGTGTATATATGACTGAAATTCTTTTTACATGAGACAATTTATGTGAAAGCACTTTGGAAACATTAAAGGATCATACTAAGCACTCAGGAGGCTGAGGTAGGTGGAGTGTTATGAACTCGAGGCTAGCTTGGGCTACAGTGTGAGTGAGGCCGGCCTGAACTACATAGTGCAACCCTGCCTTGAAAAAAGGGCCAGGAGTTTGGCTCAGTGGCTTAAGTGCCTGCTTGACAGGCATGAGGTTGTGAGTTCGATCCCTGGTGCTGACAAAAATAAATAAATAAATAAATAAAGCAAGCATCATACTATAGGTATAAGGTATTATTAATCTATGTGTTATGTAGCCATGCGCTTTTAATGATTTACATTGCTTGTAATTTGTGCTGAATAAAAGTATGTTTTTTAAGGCATGTGTGGTGGCTCACACCTGCAGTCCTAGCACTAGGGAGGTTGAGGCAGGAGGATTGACATGAGTCTGAGGCCAGCCTTGGCTACATAGTGAATCCAAAGTCAGCCTGGACTACATAATGAGACCCTTTGTTAAACAAAACAAAACAATACAAAATTTTTTTTTTTTTTTTTTGTGGCACCGGGGATTGACCTCACAACCTCATGCCTGCCTGACAGGCGCGTAAGCCACTGAGCCAAACTCCCGGCCCTGGCTTTTTGAGGCAGGGTCGCACTGTGTAGCTCAGGCCGGCCTTGTGCTTGCGTTGTAGCCCAAGCCGGCCTCAAACTCACAACGCTCCTCCTACCTCAGCCTCCGGAGTGCTGGGATTAAAGGTGTGCGCCACCGCCACCACACCCAGCTTTTTTGTCTTTTTTAACACAGGTTGTTAAAGGTGGCCTGAAGCTCACCTTGTAGCCCAGACTGGTCTTGAACTTGCAAGAATCCTCCTGCCTCAGCCTCCCAAGTTCTGGGATTGCAGGTGTGAGCCACCATGCCCAGCTAAAACAAATTTTTTTTTTTTTTTTTTTTTTTTTTTTTGCGGCACCGGGGATTGAACTCACAGCCTTGCGCCTGCCAGGGCAGGCGCTTAAGCCACTGAGCCAAACTCCCAGCCCTGGTTTTTTGAGGCAGGGTCGCACTGTGTAGCTCAGGTCGGCCTTGCGCTCGCGTTGTAGCCCAGGCTGGCCTCGAACTCACAACGCTCCGCCTACCTCAGCTTCCCGAGTGCTGGGATTAAAGGCGTGCGCCACCACGCCCGGCTAAAACAAATTTTTAAACAATATTCCAACAGCATTTTTACTCACCTTTGTCCTTTTCTTCCCCCACCCATCTGTGTTTTTGCTGGTTCATTTGAGATAGGGTCTCTTCTGCAGTTCAGGCTGGCCTTGAATTCAGTGTGTAACCCAGGCTGGTCTTGAACTCAAGGCGCTCCTTGTACCTCAGCCTATGGAATGCTGGGACCATAGGCTTGACCCACCTTCCCCAGCCTGCAGTTGTATTTGAATCTCCCGGGCCATGAGTGTGATCCCTTAGCCAGCAATCTCCCTCTTTTGAGGAAGAGGGAGATTGCTAACCCTGAAAGCTGTAAGCCCTTGCAGGAGTTGTCTAACCCTTGCTGGTTTCTGACCAGATCCAAGTCTTTCCAATCTCACTGCCAAGTGGAGGTAGCTCCTCTGACTCACTTTTCTTTTCCATGTTCCTATTAATAGCGTGCTTCTGATTGTGACAGCACATCCCTTCCTTGGTGATGGAACTTGTCACTAGGGAGGAGGACAAAGTCGGAGCGTAGCCAGCAAGATGGGTTTCTCAGATGAGCGACTAAGTGGGACTGAGTGGAGGCATCAGGGGCGTGGAGCCTTGTGAACAGGGAACCTGCCCCCCAACGCTTAAAAGGTAAGCACTTTGATTTGGAATATGGCTCCAGGCTTCACCTCTTTTCTCTGCCAGCTGGGGGTCCTTCTGCCCTTGAAAACCAGATTTCTAAAACTCCTTCCTGCAGAAAGCTCTCTGCAATTGACTCGCATCCTCTGGTTCTTTTTTGCATATTTGTGTCTCATATGAATTGTTAACTTATTGATAATTGCTTAGTTTTGTGTCTTTTGTCTTCTTTTTTTTGAGATAAAGTCTCACAATGTAGTGCAGGCTCGCCTTGAACTCATAGGGATCCTCCTGCCTCAGCCTCCCAAGTGCCAGGTTGACAGGCATGTGCCACATGCCCAGCTAGTTGTATGTCTTCTTCTTTTTTTTTTTTTTTTAAATCCTGGATACTCAATGGACTTATCGCTATGCCTTAGTCTGAGGATAAGGGTTATGTTTCTTTTCTACATGGCTCAATTGGCAAGAAGTTTGTCTGTGTGGGAAAAAGGTAAGGTTTAGGGTAACTAACCACACAAATAGTTCTCAGTGCTGGTGACCAAGTGGGAGGTCTTTGCTTGCCTTTAAAGGCTGGCAGACCTACTTTAGGCACTGGATGAGATCGTTCTCCTCTTCTTCTTCTCCTTTTTCTTCTTCTTTCTTCTTCTTCTTCTTCCTCTTCCCCTTCTTTTTCCCCTACTACTACTACTACTACTACTACTACT
>RJWM01018874.1:6950-40280 GCA_004363535.1 Dasyprocta punctata
GAGTGAAAAAGCAGGGGTCAATACAAATCAAATTAAAAGACTATTTACAGAAATAATTTCAGAAAACTTTCCAAGCATGGGAACAGGAAGAGACTTTCAGATAACTGAAGCATATAGAACTCCAGCTAAACTTGACCAAAACAGGCCTACACCCAGATATATAATAATCAAGATTTCAGAAATTCAACACAAAAACATAATATTAAAAGCTATTAGAGAAAAGAGACAGATTACTTACAAAGGAAGGCCCATCAGAATCACGACAGATTTCTCAACACAAATCATCAGGTCAAGAAGAGCTTGGAGTGAAATACTTCAAGCCCTGAAGGAAAATAACTTCCCAGATTACTGTACCCTGCAAAATTATCTTTTAAAATCAATGGAGAAACAAGATACTTCCACGACAAAGAACAACTAAAGGAATTTATGACAACCAAGCCAACCCTACAAAGAATGCTCAAGGACATTCTAGAGAGAGATAAAGAAGTCCACTGCTCCAGAAAAAGGCTACTTCAGGTTGTACCCTAATTAGCACCACCTGGTCTAATGAACGTGGACAGGCATCTGATGCACAGGTGGGTGAACAGAACATCTGGACCCATATTCTCATCTCTTTCCAGGAATGCCTTTGTTCTTGCCATATACCCTTGTTATGTGACCATTTCTCTATGGGATCAGTATCAGCTAAGCAATTATACTTGTAATCCTATAGCTTGACTGTAGCTTGACCCACATTGTATCCACATTGTGATTGTGTGGAGCAAATGACCCCTGACCAAGATCCTTGGTGACCACCCACTTGGTACCCTTCCTGGAAATCCAGGAGTTATTCTTATTTCCAATAAAACTCTCCTAATTTCCTCTTTTGGTTCCTGACATCATTTCTTAACATTGTGAGACCACATACTCAGCCCATCTGACATCTAACAGGTTGAGAGTTACTGTATTTTCCCTATAACCATGCACACTGGAACTTGTTGTGTATTAGGAGTGTCAAATGTACAGACAAAACTACAAACTTACCCTGCCTACCACATCAACGTGTGGTTCACTAGAAGTGTGTCTCACTAGTATGATCATTTAATTTGGCTTCTATGTTGATCCCTTTCTTAGGATTAGAGGATTTCATGTGACATGCAACACATCGAGGCTTAACTTGCTATAGTCAGTGGTCTTAAATCACACCATGACTGGTCTCTCTTCCCTAAATGAAAAATCAAAATTAATGAGGCAGTCTGTCCTCTGAAGTCGGGTGGCATTAGACATTTTAACTGCAGCACAAGGGGGAACTTGTGAGATTGTAAAAACTGAATGCGGTATGTACATTCCTGAGCCTTCTGCTAAGTATCTCAATGTCTGTGCAAGATGCTAAATGAAATAATAAATGCCATGTCAGCTTCTGAAATTCGTTAGACTTTCTCTTTGCCCTCTTTGTGGGAAGCTATTGCTAGCTCTTCCTGGTGGAAACTTTTGTTGGCTGTATTCATTCATAATAATGTAGATCTTATGATTTGGCCCACACATACTTAACCATTTCGTAAGCTTTGCCTCCTCCTGACTTAAAGCTATATGCCTATACAAGACAAAAATGCCAGGCATCTATGGAGGGCCTTTAACGTAGACCCTCTGGAGAGTATCTCTGACTGCTGATCACAACTGCAAGCCCCTTTAGCCAGAAGTAGTCAGAATGGTCATTGCCCCGTGTCCCCTCATGGAAGTTAGGGGTACCTCTTCAGAGGGGAGAATATTACAGACAGCTAAGTTAGTTATAATTATTATAGGCAGTCAGACAGGGCTAGTGGTACAGAAAGTGAGAATGCATTACACCTGTGGGGCATGTGGAATTCTTTGAAGGCAGAACTTCTAGACAAAAGTTAAAATGACTACACCCACATACTTATTCTAGTGATAAACAGCAATGACTGGTTGTTTAAATAGACATCAACCAAGTGGGTGGAAAGCCAGAAAGAACCCCTGATCCATCCACTCCAAGAAAAGTCCTTTCTCCTTCCACGTACAGTTGCTATATGACTTGCTTCCCCATAGGAGCAATATTATCTAAGCAACTATACCTGTAATCTTACTGGTTTTGCTCCACGTTATACCCACCTTGTGATTTTCCATCGGATCAATACACCTAAGCAACTACATTTGTAATCTTATTAGTTGATCATAGTTCTGTCCCGTTTTATAACCAACCACCTCGTGATTTTACTCCATAAAGCTTCCTGTGAGAAGTGAGCTCCCGGGTAACCCACTTTCTGGGCCCCCTTCTGTCTTTTAGAAGCTTTCTTTCCCCCAAGAAATATTTTCTGCTCTTAATCTTTTTTGTTGCTTAGAATTCATTCTTCGACTTTGGGGAACACAAACTCAGCAAGTTGGGAGTTACAATGTTTCCTTTTTATTATCTGGAGGCCTTGTATCATCCCTGCATCAACAGTCTGTACACATTTCAGACATACTGAATTTTGCTGCCTTAGGGTTTACTTCTATTTTCAAATCTCAAGCTACCCTCTCATAATTGCAGATACCAGAAAAGTAAAAATAGTTTTCATAATATTCTTTCCTTTTCTGAGCAATAGCCACGCATACATACTCAATACATTGACATTACTTTTTTCAAGGTAGTGTGGATTGGACTCGGGGCTTTTGCACACAATGGCATCCAAAGCTTTTGTTGTTCTTGTTGTTGTTATTTTGTTTTTTTTAAAAAACAAGGTCCTGCTAATGTCACTAAATTGTTCAGCCTGGGCTCAAATTTTGATTCTCCTGGCTCAGGATCCCAGAGTGTTATTGGGATGACAAGGACACACCACTATGCCCAGCTTTGATACGACCTTATACAAAGGTTAGACGCAGACGTCCCCAAAAGCGGTAGGTACTCCCACAAAACGGGAGTCCTGTCTTAAAATATCCACCACCTTAAGCGTTAAAGGTGAAACCAAGAGCCTGTCCTTCTGTCCTTGTTCATCCTCGGGTTGGTGACATTTACTGTCACTCAAACTCTGGGGCGGGGGCTGAAGGTCTGTCCAATCAGAGCTTGATAACCATACAATCAGACGCGGGACCTGAGCGGAGAGGGCGGGCTTTCCCGCGCTTTTGGCCTCTGTCCGGGAGCCGCCGGTTTTGGGTCCCGCCCCGGGCCCCGCGTTTCCGCTTTGGAGCCGCTCGGGGCTGTGCTGCGGGTTGTATGGGTACCGCTCAGTGTGCTGGGCTGGTGGTAGAGCTGTCGGGAAGACGCCGCGTACCCTGGAAGCCGAGCATGGTGAGTGCGTGAGGCGGAGGCCCCGCGAGCCCTCGGGGACCGGCTGTGGCGGCCCCGGCCCGCCCTGTCCCTGAAGGGCGGCTCCGGCCCGAAGGAGCCCTCTCTGGGCCGCTGGTCCCCGGGCCCCTCCGGCTTCCGACTCCGGACCCCCCTGGGGCCCGCCCCGGGCCGCCCCGACTGTGGGTGAGCGCGCGCAGGGGCATCGGGAGGCTGCAGCTGCTGCGGTCACTGTGTCGGAGGCGCTGTCGTCCGCAGGTGCCCAGCCTCTTGCCCTCAGGGATCAGCCGATTTCCCCGAGGTTTCCAAACGCCCTCATCCTCTACCTTCATTTGTGGTGGTGAGCACAGGATTCCAGGGCCTTGTCCCCTTCGGCCACATCCTGTGCCACTGAGCTGTCCCCAGCACCAAACCCTCCGTTTTGAGTGAATATTAGTGCGCCAGAGATTGCTGCCTCTGTCACTCTGATAATCCAGCAGGGGTTTTGAGGGGCTAAATTCATATATATATATATATTTGAATCTTCCAGATAATAACGAGAATTTTTAGGTTTGGTGTCTTCCATTACAAATTAAGTACGTTGAAATTTTAATGCAATGGTGTAGATTAATTTGGGGGAAATGGTGACATTTGTAATGAATTTCACTATGTACATAACATGTGTGATTGTTTTTTTATGTGCCTTTGTAAATTTTCATCAATTTCTGTATATTTCCTGTTTAACATGCATACATTTGAGATATCAAGTACATGTCATATTATATAAAGTTTACATGGTGCTAGTACTTGTGAAACGATCGACAGTGTGGCCGGAACATAGTGCCGTACACTTCGTTACGTGTTTCATCCTGAATGTGCGTCCTCTCGGGCCTCCTGTGCCTTCGTTTTTTATTTAAAATGTTTAGTTAGATGTGAGGCAATAATTTCTCACACTCTATCACTTCACTTTGCACTCTGTAATGGATTGAATTCACGAGTTTTTATTTTAATGTCCCTTTCTGTGTGTTTGTGTGCGCGCGCGCCTGTGTGTGTGGTATTGGGGATTGAACCCAGGGCCTTCATACTGAGCTGCATTAATTTTGAGACAGGGTCTTGCTAAGGCACTGAATGACTGGCTGGATTTGAACTGTTGATCCTCCTGCCTCAGTCTCCCAAAGTGCTGGCGCTGCCGCACATGGGTTAATGTCCAGTTTATGAATGTTTTATTTTTATACTGTTTATGTGACTTTGAAAAAAATAATTTCCTTTTCTTTTTTTCTTTTTTTGCGGCACCGGGGATCGAACTCAATCTCGCACCTGCCGGGGCAGGCGCTTAAGCTGCTGAGCCAAACTCTGGGCCCTGGTTTTTTGAGGCAGAGTCGCACTATGTAGCTCAGGCCGGCCTTGCGCTCACGTTGTAGCCCAAGCCGGCCTCGAACTCACGCTTCTCCTACCTCAGCCTCCCGAGTGCTGGGATTAAAGGCGTGCCCCACCACGATAATTTCCTTTTCTAAAGCAACTTTTGAAATTCTTAGATTTTGCTTTTTTGTTTGTTTGTTTGAGACAGGGTCTCACTATGCATTTCAGGATGGCCTTGAACTTATTTATATACCCCAAACTGGCCTTGAACTCACAGCGATTCTCCTGCCTTAGCCTCTCATGTGCTGGGATTACAGGTGTGTGCCACTATGTCCAGCAGAATTTGCTTTTATACTAAGATATTTCTTACCTGTAAAGGTGATTTATTATGTGCTTTGAGGAAAGTGCACAGTAGCATTTTTGCCACATAGGTGCCCTGTTTTCCTAGCAGCTTTCATTCCAAAAGCAATCTTTTTTCTTCTCTTCTACAGTGCAGTCATGTTCATACAGGTGTGTCTAAAAGGAAAGGTTCTTTTTATGTATTGCAGTTTTTAGTTTAACTGGCATGCTTCTCTCTCTACCAGATCGACACTGATTTATAATATACAGTCATGTGCTGCATATTGGTGTTTTGGTTAGTGTTGGATATTTTTACCCAACAGTGGCTATAACATATGGCATGTGTTGTAGTCAGGGGTTGCAAGGAGAACAATTACATACAGATCGCAGAATTTATCGTACTATTTTATGATGGTCAACCTGAGTTAAATACAAGAAAGAGCAGGAAATCTGTCCATAACACTAAAGACCCAGAAAGTCTAGCTGAGGGCCTGGATCCTGCAGCAATGTCCAGCATGAGTCCAGCTGAATACCTAGAGCCCATGACAATGCCTTGAAGTCCCACTGGAGGTCTAGAGCCCACAACAATGACCCATGCAAGTTGGTTCCACGGATCTACTCTGGGAAGGTAAGCGATGGAAGCCAGAAAGTCTGTGCCAGCAGGACGAAGGATCTGTGCCATTAGGCCAAGGGCTGTACACTGGAGCCAAGAAGCGACACTCAAGAAGCACCACAGCTACCCTCAGGGACAATGAGGTCCTGAGCTCCCCTGACAATGAGAACAGCTGAGTACACATCAGGAGGCCAGCATGACAAGCTTTTCCTGGAGATTAAACAGCAAATATCTTCCCCTCTGGAGCCAGGAAGCGATGCTCAAAGTGAGGACCAGAGTTCCTCCAAAGTGAACCGCAGCCACTCTCAGTGGCAAGGTCCTGAGCTCCTCTGATGATAATGGCCAAGTTCTTATCGGGTAAGCTAGCCATGACAAGCTCCTACAGGAAAACCAGTGGCTCCAAAGAACAACACTTAGAAGAACCTACAACACCTCACTCTTCCTCTCCACATCTCTTTATGCCAGCAACTTTCCTCAGGTGGGCCATCTACACTCAGCACCGTGCTGATGTAATTCAGCTGGTGTTAAGTTGACCACCAGTTTTTTAATCCATAACAGCATGAATGTGTAGTAAGCTATGTTTGTGTAAATACACTGTGATGTTTGCACAATAAAGGAATCATCCAACATTGCCTTTCCCAAAATGTATCCCCATGACTAAATGAGCCATGACTACACATATGGACTATATTTTTACAATTATATAACAATATATAATTCTTTATTATCAAATTTCCCAGAACTCTTTGAATTTTATGAGTCTTTTAAAAAAGAACCAACATTCAACATTCAACATTGATGCTAATCTGTATAATATATTGACTTAGTAAAGTTAAATTTTGCTCCTTTTTTAAGAATTCTCATAAGATTTCTCTTTTCTAAGTTATTGAGACTTGATTAGTTAATGGGTTCTTTTTTAATTTTACCTATTTAAGACTGTATATTTTCTCTTAATCTTATGTTTACTTGCATAATAGTTCTACAAATTTGTTGAAGTATAATTCAAAAAACTTGCATATATTTAACATATTACACATCTATGAGGCTGGTATCACAGACAACATAATCAACATACCTATTAACCACTGTATCCTCTAGTGCTCTGTTTTGGACCTTCTTTCTGCCCATCACCAGCTTTTGTTTAATAGATGTAAGGCTTATTATTAAGACAAAATTGATAAAAAATCAGAATTATATAGGTCAATGAATTATTACAAAAGAAATACACAATACAATTATTACTTAGATCAAGAAATGGAACAGTACTAATGCCCTAGAAAATCTCTACATGCCCTTTTATTAGTACCTTGTCCTTTTTTTGTAGTGGCAACTACAGGTTTCTGTTCCAAGTATTCTTATAGATTCTGTAGCTGCGTTGCTGTCCTTGTGGGAGTAAAATTAATGATTCATAGGAGACACGTGTGTAGTTACTGCCACAACATGTTCTCAAGTGGCTGTACCAGTTGACACTGCCAGCAGCAGTGTTTGCCAATTCCAGACCTGAAAAGATTTATGATTGTTAGTATATTTTTTTCTGCTACTGTTGCCTTTCTGTGATCATGTAGTAATGTGTGCTTATTTCAATATTAGCATCTCTATATTGGTACTGATTTGTATACACATTGTTTTGCTTTGTTTGTTTGTTTGTTTGTTTTGTGATATGGGCATCCACCCCATTGTCCCACACTTGCTAGCTATTATTTTCTACAGACCTTCACCCCAGTCATGTTTATATATTTATCTGTCATTTAAATGTCTCTTCCCTTCTGACATGCTGGTTGAATCTTCATAGCTTTTATTGCTAACTTGTTTTTTTTTTTTTTTTGGTAATATACAGTTCAGCTTATATTCTGTATTACAATCTGTTTACTACAAAAGTACACTGTGCGTATCTTTTCAAACTCCATCTTAAGCATTGTGTGCTTTCTTTGTTACTTTGTGAACAAAAATTCCTAATTCTGCTAATATTTATTACATTTTTTTCTTTAAATTTTTGACTTTGAAATGTAAAAGCACTTTGCTAATAAGGTCATAACGTTTATGCGATTATTTAACAAATCCTGTGGGGGAAGAGGCTGCTGATTTCCTTGAGAAGATGATGTCTCCTGATGCGGCCAGGGTTGTGTTACCTGCTTAAACCATGATGTTAAACATTTCATCCAGTCCACTTGTAAGTTAGGCAGGGCCAGAGAACTTGCCGTGATGAATGAGCCACTTCCCAGCTAAGCACTTCAGTGTGCCATTGCTGGTTCGTGATCCAGAGGCAGCACCTGTGAAGTGGTTCTCCAGTATGAGGAGGAGCCTAAAAATGGTAACCTTTTTACAATGTGAGTTTTTGTTTCTTTTGTCTTTGTGCTTTCTTGTCACAAGAAGTTTTGAAACGTATATAATAATTTCTCAATTTTAGTTTCACACTCTCAGGTATTAAGCCTTTGAACTACCTTGAATTGATTTTTATACAGCATGAGAGACTGGATCTTGTTTCAATATCTTCTTTAAATTCATTGGTCATTTTAACAGTCAGCTTTTTTCTATTAACTTTTTGGCATTTCCTCCACTTATTTATCTTTGGATTCGGTTGTCGGGGAGTTACGGACTTTGGGTCGTGTCCTGTCGTGTGTGCTCATGTTTCTTGGTTGAGCTTTGCACATCTGCTGGGAAGACTCTCTCCCCCTACTATGTGAGGGCCTGTGTTGCTAGCGTCTTTCCCCGTGGTGTGCTCTGGTGTGGGTGTATCAAAGCGCCCACTGAGCATGTTCGAGGTACTAGGTTCAGTCTCCAGCTCTGCTTTAGTAGTATGACATCTAAAAGCAAAGTAGATATTAACATATTTAAAACTTTTTAAAAATGGATCTCCACAATTCCATTTTGCTATAAAAACAAAGGGGGAATTAATATAGAATAGTCTAAAAAGTTGTGCGGTAGGCATGGGGAACTTAATAGTAAAACGTATACACAAAGTAGCTGAAAAAGAGATTAAAATATGAGAACAGAAAAAAAATGAAAGAGGGGAGTAAAAATAAGATGAGAAAAATCCAGTTAGTGTATTAAAACATATGAAATTATTAAGCATATGAAAAAATTATTGGGGTAAAACACAACAGAACAACAGAGAGCACAATTGAAGCCAAAGCAGAAGCCAGTGAAAACAAGACCAAGATGTACTGCTTGCTGATACACTGACAGCGTAGACATTTCTTTTCTGGGCTTCTACTATTAAAATCTGCCTCATGTTTGGAGGGAAGTGAAACACTTCTGTGTAGAATGTTCTTTCTTGGCTTCTGTGAAAATAGGCTAAGCCATTGCGTGCAGCCCATAGGCTGGTTGCACTTCCTCCCTACTGGTGAATGCTAAGGTAGAGCTGACAGCGCTGGGACTAGATTCACCTTCAGTGTCTCAGGCTGTATTTCATGTACACGGGGATGCAGCTGGATTTGGAGCCAGCTGTCCAGGCTCTCACTTGCAGGTCTGAGAGGTTTAGTCCAGGTTTGGGACCTTAGCTCTTCTCCCAGTGCACTCATTGTCGTAGGTGGCCATGGTCCCAGGGGGGGTGTCACGTACTCTGACTAGAGTGTGCTGGGCCCAGCAGGTCTGCGTTTGGTAGGAAGGATGAGTACCAAGGTTTCTACCAGTTTGAGTCCGAACACTTCTGGGCCCAAACCTCCCTAAATCCACATTCAGGTCATCTGTTTTCCTGGCACAATGCAAAATACAGTTTTTTAAAAAATAATGTAAGATGCTTGACTGTAATTTTCCTCTGTTGCCGCGTCCTTTTCTAACCATGTTCTGCTGACAAAGTCCAAGCATGGAAGAAAATAGACCCATGTTCTGTTGACAAAGTCCAAAGATAGAAAAAAAGATAGACCCATGTTCTGCTGACAAAGTCCAAACATGGAAAGAAAGATAGACCCATGTTCTGCTGACAAAGTCCAAACATGGAAGGAGGACATTTTCTAAGAAAAGGCCGCAGCATAAAAATTGGCTTTGTGGGAATGGGTTAATGTTTCTTGGGAACTATTGTGTTAACTTGTGCTCTGATCCGGTTCAAAAAATTTTGCTTCTTTCTTTCCCATGCATGAAATCAGTAAACAAAGTACAGACTCCCTAAGAACAAAAGGATAGTTAATAAAATGTTTTTCTACAATTAATGGTGTAGTGGTCTGATACTGACTCAGACCAACGAGGCCAAGGCCAGAGTAGAAGTTTGAGAGCCTTTGATAATAATAATGACCAGCTGGCTGGGGCTGCCTGGGAACCTCCATGCAGAGAGGCCGACATGCTACTATGTTTTGTCTTTTAAGAGAGACAAGGTAAATAACACATCCTTGCAGCTGTGAGAACATCGCAGGGGAATAGAGGGGCTAAATCATGGCTGAATATGGTCTTGTGTTTTGCAGCCTTTTAGCTAAGCTATCACAATGGAGCATTTAAAACAATTCGACCCCCTATAGTACATTAGACCTCCCTAAGTCAAGATTGATATTTTTAAACAATTATTGAGATTTTTTCCCATAGCTAAATGTAGAAACTTGATTCAACCAATTTAAAACCAATCAGTAATCTATTAGTAGCCAAAACACACTTCAAGGTCTTTAACTAAGTATAAACTTTCTGCCTATGCTGACAAACCATGTATGCTGACAAATCATGTAACCATAAAAACACCTGTTGATCTCATTCTTGTTATCTAAACTTTCACACCTTGCCAGATAAAAAGTACAAATTATTCTGTTAGAGCTTACAAGGTAATAGTACTAACAATAATAATAGTGAAAATAGTAGACAAAACAGATTCACACAGTCTCTGAGCTGTTTGTATGTCTGTTCTCCACACGCTGACGCTCAGCCTGAGAGGGTCGAGACGCCCACCGCGTATAGGAAGACACCAACAGACGCCTTCTCATGCAATTGGCAAGGGGTCTTTTTATTGTCCAAGCATGCGTGGGGCTCACTGAACACACAGGAACAGAGAGCCCTGAATTGAACCTGAGCAGGGCTTATAAGCTATAGAACAAAGGGAGGAGGGGTCTTTGCAAGCGTGGTTACAGAAGCAGATGGCATTGGTTAGTTTAAATGGCTTTTTTACATTCATTGGAGAAAGCAACCATAGGGAGGTCTGAGGTTGGGGGCAGTTTTTATCTCGTAACCCAGTTTCCCTGTCAGCTCTGTCCTTGGGCAGTCTATAAACTGTAACAGCTCAATTCCTGGAGTAAGGGGGTGTGTGAGCGAACAGTACAAACCATGCATTGTATTAATAACAGGGAAAATCCTCCTTACAAGCCCACCTTCGGGGACTCTGTGGGCCTAGCCCGACTGGAGCGGCACTGTCCGGCAGTTTCTGCCCAGCGTAGTAGATTCTGCTGTCTACTACCCAGCTGCTGACAGCCCAGCTGGCGCAGTGTTTCCTGTCAATTACCAGCCCATGATTCACCTGAGTTAACATATTTTTTATATTGTTGAAAGTGTTAATTTTATTTTTGAGTCTAGTAATATTGGTTCTAAAATGTTTTCACATTTGAAAAAAATAAAATGGGTGAAATGTTCTGAAAAAAGTGAATTAGAAGAAAGTCATTGTTTATCATGTGTGTAAAGGCTATCTAAAGACTGTCTGAGAGAATACAGACCATAGGAGACATGCAAACATTGAAGTTCACATAAAACTAATGTTTTTCCAGGAGTAGGTTAATACGATTCTGCTTCACTTTATCTCTTTTGTTTTCTTTTTTGTTGTTGTTGGTATTGTTTTTTGGCCACTAATATCACAGTGGTGTTGATGCTGCATCTGTGTGCATTGAAACTTGATAAAACTTTCTTTCCTTCATAGCTGATTTAACTTAATTTACTTGGTTAAAATGCTGCCCACCCCAAGGACCAGGAGTTTGGCTCAGTAGCTTAAGCGCCTGCCTGGCAGGCGCGAGGGTTATGAGTTCAATCCCCGGTGCTGCAAAAATAAAAATAAAAATAAAAATGCTACCCACCACAATTTTCACTATAAAATTGCTGTTCTGTTTTTCACTAAGTATGTTGATGATATGTCCTGAATAATTTACATTAAAAAAAGAATTTTATTGCTGTGCTTGCTACTATATTAAAATGTGTAAATACTGTAAAAATAGTTGAGCTAATTCTGTGAATTCTGCGAATTCCACCATGGTGTTCTACCTTTTTAGCTCTCTAGCATCAGATCCCTTTGGGTCATTCATCTAGGCATCACTACTAAACTCGCTACAAAATCTGACAGCCACGCCAGGGTGTCAGAACTACTGTGTCAAAATCCACTTTTTAATATGTTCTACAACTTATGGTTGTAACATTAAGTACTCTTGTGGTGACTTTCTTAGCTGAGAAATATCCAACACTTGCTTTGTATAATACAATGTGTCGATACCTTCATTTTACTATTTAAATTTTATACTATGTAGTATGTGTGCTGGCTTTTTAAATCTTGTATCATACTTTTGTCTCAGAATTAGATACTACATTAGAAAAGACTACCATATTTGAAAGTATTTTACCAAATAGTAAAAGTCATGGTTTTATTTAAAAGGTTTCAACTCTTCATTCATATTGGATGAAATTAAAAGCTCTGCTAATGAGTATAGCATCGGTGCAATATTTACTTACCTATATTTCAGGAACTGTTGACATTCAGAGATGTGGCCATTGACTTCTCTCTAGAAGAATGGGAATGCTTGGATCCTGCCGAGCGGAAGTTGTATACAGAAGTGATGCTAGAGAATTACAGAAACCTGGTCTTCCTTGGTGAGGCTAATTTCCCTATAGAGTTCCTAATTCAAAGTGATTATTTAATTTTCATTCTTTTTTAGAGTATCTCTTGGGAGCTTCTGACTTGCATCAAGTCCTACTTTTGGTGAAAAAAAATGGAGGTTCCTTGGTATAGACAAATGAATTTTCATGACGTTTATGCTTCTCTTTTGTGTCTTCTGCCTTGAAATAGTATATATCCTTCAATTTATATTTGCAGTAAATTTAGAAATTTGCTGGTGTAAAATATTTTTACCTGTAATTTAACATCGGGCTCTCTCCCATAGTGTTGATTTTGTAGTAGAAGAAAGTGGAGCTCAGGATTTGTAAATTAGAAATGGTTTCTATGTAATGCAATGGTTGGAACAACATTTGGATAATGGTGTAAAATCTTCTAGTTCCTGGGAGTATCTAAAGCAAGTGTCATGTTCCATTTTCTTATTAATAGGGCTAAGTGTCTCTAAGCCAAGCCTGATCACCTTTCTGGAGCAAAGGAAAGAAGCTTGGATTGTGAAGAGTCAAACAGCAGCCATTCCTCCAGGTATGTGAGGATTGATGAATCAGAGGAAACAGGTGACAGTCTCATAGCTCAAGCAGGAAGCCAGGCTTTAATATGTGGACGAGAAAGCTCTGTTAGGATGGAAGTGATTTTTCAGAAGCTCAGGTTACCTCCCTTGTGTTCATGATGGCCTTAAAATCCCCTAGTACTTTCTACCCTGCTGGTGATCTCCATTCATTTCCAGGACAGAGTCCTCTCTTCTACCTGAGAATGTTTGCATGATCTGTCTTTTCTTAACACCTGAATGGTAATCAAATGTAATATACTGATGACATCATAAAGAAATTTCCTTAATGCAGTTGACGTTTTTTTATTAATTAAAATTGTCTCGAAGGAGTACTTTATGAATGACTATAATGGATAATATGTGAAATTCTTATCCCATATACTGAATATCAGTGAAGCAAAATGCATGGTCATCGGGGTATGTTGTCCCAAATGACATTATGTAGAATAATGTTTAAATGGTGTGTTTATATTGGTTTAGGATTATAAAAGTTAAATTCTCTCTTTTTTTGTGTTTTACAGTTTTATTTTCCGTGATTCAATTTTGAGAGTATTCACTCATCATTTAATCTCCTTACGTATATTGATTGATGGGATAATTTTTGTCTTTGTAGGACATCTTCCTTTGACTTGTGTGTCAGTTTTTGAATTAACAGTAAGAAATTTATACTGCTTTAATATTATTTATTTATTGTAGTTATTTTTTCTACTTTATTTGCCTTGCTTTTTGTTCAGTGATTTTTATATTGACATATTTTACGTATTTTTCTTTTTTTTAGCTTATGTGGTGTTTTAATATGTCATTACATTGTGGATTATATGAAAACATTTTAAATTAGAAAAGAATTTTGTACTGGTGGCAATCAACTTGAATTCTTTATTTAAAATATTGTATCTATATCTCTCTTCAGCATTGTTATTGATGCCACAATTATGTTGTATGCAAGTTAAAGTTACTGTATTGTGATGTTTTGTGTCCTTTTATGTTTCAAATTCTATATCAAACTTGAGAATGGTTTTTCCACTTTCCTTTCAGTACAGAATTCTGTATGTGTATATGAATTTCTCTGTGAGGTGTAAAATTGGATATGACTTGCATTACTATGCAACATTATTTTATTTTTCAGTGGGATGATATGCTTTTTGTATTTCTTCTAAACTTCTAATGGGTATTGAACTATTTGAGCATTTCTCTATCTTGGAAAGTATTAGCTTTTGTTTTTAGTAGAAGGCCAGTTTTCCTGGATACAATATTCTTTGCAGTTTTTGTTTTTATCAGCACTTTGAGTGCTTTCCCTAATTCCTTTCTGATTTCAAGGAATCTGCCGAGAAATCTACTGTTAGTCACATAGAAACAAGGTTATAGGTGACACATTTAATTTTCCTTGCATCCCTGAAGATTCTGTGACTTTTAAAACTTTGATTTTAATGTATCCCCCTTTGAGGTTCTTCGTGTTTATCCTAGTTGGAGATAATTGACCTACTCGAATTTAGATGCCTTTTTGATTCCTCATATTAAGGAATATCTTAGATTGTTACATTGAATTCTTAAACTACATCATTTTTCTGTGTTTCTATTAACAACTTTTTATGTGTTAATGTTCTTGTTTTCCTCATTTCCCACACTTCTCTGTGTTCTTATTTTAGCCCATTGAGCAGTTGTGTATATGCGGCCCTGCATGGCTTTCTTTTTTTTTTTATTAGTACATGTTTTCAGCACATAATGGTTAGAATTATTATCTGGAGTTAATATACATACATAATGTATCTTAATTCTTTTCTCAGTCCTTTTTCCATCCCTTACTCTTCTCCATGCTCCTTCTAATTCTTGGCTCTCTTCCCAGCTGCTAAAGCTGTATTTTCATCATTTTGTTCCTTTTACTTTTTTTTTTAACATCCTCTTTCCCTCTCCTCCCTCCTTACTTCCTCCATCTCTTGTTCCCTCATCTATTTAAAAAAGATTTCCCTATATCATATTTATCTGACTCCTGTTTTGCTCTTTATTTATGTTTTAAAACATTATTTTTATTTCTTAGGCAATTCATAAATGCAGCTTTCCTCAGGATCAATGTCTAATGTTTTTCTTTGTCCTTTTGATTGTGCAATGCTTTCTTGTTTGTTACCCTGTTATCTTTTGTTGAGATTTGTGCACTAAAATGCAGACTGCTGTATGACAGTACAGTCTTTATGGATAATGCTATGAAAGTCACTCAGAAACTTAAAACTATGGCTGAGGGTGTGACTCAGTTATACAGCACTTGCTTAACATGTATGAGTATCTGGGTTTGATCCTCAGGAACAAAAATTAAAAAATAAAAATACTCCATGGAAATGTATTCATTACTGTAAAAAAGTACTAGGAAAAGATAAAAATTTAAAAAAAATAGAACAACCACATGTTTTGGCAATAAAACTATAAAATTTGTAGGAAAGGAAAGTAGGCCATTATGTTGAAGCAATATCTACAATGCAGTTACCTGTCACACTGTTTACAGTAAGCATAATGTGGACTCAGCCAGGGTTCTCTTCAGTGAATGAATAA
This sequence comes from Dasyprocta punctata, assembly GCA_004363535.1. NCBI lineage: Eukaryota > Metazoa > Chordata > Mammalia > Rodentia > Dasyproctidae > Dasyprocta > Dasyprocta punctata. Next base: position 22,375 of record RJWM01018874.1, read on the forward strand.
ATAAGAGCACAATCACTATTCAACCATAAAAACAGATAATCCTGAAATTTGATGCACTCCAGGCAAACACGCAGAGTTTTATAAGTGAAGTACTCTTGATACAGTTAGTTATTGAATAATCTCAATTACATGTGAACTTAAATGTGTGTTAGTTTCATAAACAGAGAAAGTAAAATATGGTTACCACTTCTATGATTGTTGGAGAATGGGTAGAGGTGGTGTTAGATTACAAAATTTTAAATAACAAAGTTTAAAAAGCTCAAGAGATACACTGTACTGTATGAAGAATATAGTTAATGTGTTTACATTTATAAGAAACACTAATTGAATATATATGGTGTTCCTAGCATAGAAATGACAATTACGTAAATTAACACATAACTTGAAGCCGGCGTGGTGGCGCACGCCTTTAATCCCAGCACTCGGGAGGCTGAGGTAGGCGGAGCGTTGTGAGTTCCAGGCCGACTTGGGCCACAACGTGAGCACAAGGCCGGCCTGAGCTACATAGTGCGACCCTGCCTCAAAAACACCAGGGCCGGGAATTTGGCTCAGCAGCTTAAGCGCCTGTCTGGCAGGTGCGAGGCTGTGAGTTCGATCCCCGGTGCCGCCAAAAAAAAAAAAAAACCACATAATTTGAACATGTTATGCTGTGCTAGACATGATTGCTGCCTTTCAAGCCTATTTTAGTATGTGTTTGTCCTAGAATTATGTTTGTGATTTTTCAGTTAAAAGGTTATTCATATTTCTTAAGATTTCAGTCTTTCCTATACTTGACTGTTTGTGGAACTGTGCTTACTTTATTAATCTAATTATTACTTAGATTTAGTCTCAACTGTCATATAAAATATACCTGTTATCTTCCCATTGGTGTTTTAAGGTAGATACAAATCAGTTTTGAGATAACCCCCACTAAGCCATAGACGTGTCTATATATTCCACTCTTCTGTTTCCTAGGGTAGAAGAAGTGGACTGGGAGTTTTTTCATAGTTACCCAGTGAGAAATAGGCAGAAGGAAGAGTTGTGCTTGACAGAATTAACTAGTATACTCCTATGCCTTTTAGAGTTGTACTCAGTAGTACTGCTGTAAACTTTTAACAGATTTTGAGTGTTCTCACAAAGAGAATTTGATATTTTATTGTTTGACGTGTATCTATGAGAAAGTGAAGACTTTTGTGTTTAGTACTCTATTATCTTACTCAAGTATTATACTTATTATAATATTAACTATTAGATTTGTAAAAATATTAACCTAAGTTTAGTAACTAGAATAATTATATTCACTTTTTCAGATTTGACTTCTCATCATATCCAAGGATTTTCATCAGAGCCAGAGGTACATTGTTCCTTCCATAAAGTGGCAAATCAAAGACACAAAAATTGTGGCCATAGAAATTTACAGCTTAGAAAAGAATGGGAAACTGTTGATAAGTGCGAAGGCACAAAATCGTTTTGTAATGGACATAACCAGTGGTGGACAGCTAAAATCAACAGAAACTTCACTGTCAACAGTGACCAAAAGTGTGTCACATCTAAGAAAATACGTGAATTTATGCCACTTACCTTCTGTGATCAATGTGATTCCCTAAGTAGATATTCACATGAAATTATGAAACATAACTTTCCTTACAAAGAAAATTTTAAAAAACTAAACATGTATCTAGTCTGTGATTCACTCAAGTATTTGAAAAAATTCAAATTCTTCAATGTTGGGTTAAATTTTCTTTCAAATATTTCTGTAGACAAGAGACTTAAAAAAGACAAGCAAACATCTAGATGTGATCATTTAGAGATTTCCTTTATGAAAAATATTTTATCTTTCCTTCAACAAATAGGTCTTTCTTCTGGCATAATAAATGATTTTGACAAGTATGGGACCTTATTTACGCCTGCATTAATGCTTAATCAAAATCTAGACAAAGATAATTGGAAAACTCTAGATATATGTAATGAACAAGGCAAAGTCTTTAGTGAGAACTCTAGCCAACAGAATTACCAGGATATTTATGTTGGACAGAAAATTCGTCAGTGTAATAAAATTCACGAATACTTTGCACATGGCTCAAATCCTGGTAAACATCAGTGTGTTCATTTTCTGCAGAATATTTATAAATGTGAGACATGTGGAGAAGTCTTTGATCAGTGCTCAAAACTTGCTGTCCATCAAAGTATCCATACTCAGCCCCAGACAGTTGATGGTGTAGAGCAGCATTACAGATGTAAAGGATGTGACACAGTCTTTACCAGAACTTCAGCCCTTGCTCAACACCAGGACACTGAACCTGCAGAGGAACCCTACAAACGTGAAGGTGACTGCAGAGATTTCATTCAGAACGCAGCTCCTGCTCCACACGAGACAATTGATAGAGGAGGGAATCCTTACAGATGTAAAGTGTGTGGCAGAGCCTTTAAATTTTGCTCAACTCTTACTCAGCACCAGCTAATTCATACGGGAGAGAAACCCTACAAGTGCAAAGAATGTAACAAGGCCTTTAATCAGAGCTCTAATCTTACCAGACATCAGAGAGTCCATACTGCAGAGAAACCCTACGACTGTCAAGAATGTGGCAAAGCCTTTAAGTATCGCTCAACTCTGACTGAACACCAGAGAATTCATGCTGGAGAGAAACCCTACAAATGTGAAGAATGTAGGAAAACTTTTCATCATAGCTCAAACCTTACTAGACACCAGAGAATTCATACTGGAGAGAAACCCTACAAGTGTAAAGAGTGTGGCAAAGCATTTGCTGGAAGTTCAAATCTTACTTTACATAAGAGAAGACACACTGGAGAGAGACCTTACAAATGTAAACACTGTGACAAAGCCTTTCATCAAAGCTCAGCCTTTACTCAGCACCAAAGAATTCACACTGGAGAGAAACCCTACAAATGTAAACACTGTGACAAAGCCTTTGTTAGAAGTTCAACGCTTAATGATCACCAGGCAATTCATAATAGAACGAATCCATACAATGCAAAGAATATGGCAAAGCCTTTGATCGAAGCTCACATCTTACTCAGAACCCAGTAACATGTTGGAAAGAAATCCTACAAATGTGAAGAATGTGGCATCGAATTTGATCAAAGCTTAACCCTTACTGAACACTAAAGAATTTATAGTGAAGAGAAGCCTTAAAAAAATGTAAGGAATGTGGCAAAGCATTTACCAGTATTCAAATCTTAGATATCATCATATTCATGTTAGATAAAATTCTCATCAAGGTAAAGCTGAAAAATCCTCATGTCTTATTCAACATACAAAAATTTATCCCGGAAAGAAAACCTGCAAATGTAATGATTGGGTCAGATTATTTCAAAAGTTTTTTGTACATCCCTGTCCATTAAATAGCTTCAATTTTGAAACTAGGTAACAGAAAACTCAAATTGGTCATTGAATCAGAAAAACTGTTTTCAGACAGTTATTAAAGTGATTTTTTGTTTGTTTTTTACGGAGAACATGCAGTAAATTTTGAGTTATTTTCTTTAATGTCTGAAACTCTTTTAGTGACTAAAAGAATGGTACAGTGTTGAGTAGCGAATGATATGTTATTCTACCATAGACATAAACTCTTCCATCTTGTTGAAGTTTTTAGGAATCAGATGGTAACAATATACTATTGGGCAAGTAGAAAAATGTCATTTCTAGTAGTCCTTTTCCTAAAGTCATTGAACTTGAGATAATTTGGATGCCAGTATTTTCATTAATCATAATTTTATTGGTTTCTCTATTTGTAATTACTGGGAAATTATGATGATTACTGAAATTTAAAAATAAGTTCCTTCTGAGTTGTTAATTAGTATTTATGAATTTACTCTAGTTTATTTTCACTTACCACTCCTTTAGGTTGCAAAATACACACAGACCTTTGTGTTAGTTTACACTAACTGAAAAGTACACATTAATAATAAACTTTAGGACTAGTTGAATTGTGTAATTATGTATTGTGTATGTGTGTGAATTTATGTCTGAGTGACTACCTACTGAGAGAAAAAGGAAATTATTGAACCAAAAGATAATTTCAAGAGGTGTGATTATTTACTAGTAAACAAGAAACCACATATGATTGAAAGTTCTCTTTGCCTACTTTATTTACTCAAGATATTATTGTTCCTGGTTTACAGTCTCCTTATCCTAAATGTGACCATTTTTATTTTCTTATTACTAATGCAGAACTTAGTCAAATTGTGTGAAGTAGTATTTTACCTGTACAAAATTATTAAGAATGGGATTTTGATATGTGGCAGCTAGAGTAAATCACTCTTCAAATGGTATATTCCATTATTTTTTTCTGAGAGAGAACAAGTTTAGGTAATTGTAAGTGGTTCCTATCATTTTCTTTAAAGAGTTTCTATAGTTTAAGGTATTCATGGAACCAAGTTTTTCAGATGAAAATTCCTGAGGCTTTATAAATCTTGGGTTTTTTTGAAATTTATGTGAAAAAATGTTCAAAATAGTATAAAGTATGTAATAGATACTTGATACTTTATAGTTAGTAGAAGAGTATTTATATTAGAGTTAGTTCTTTGTTTCATGTAAGAATAAAAATGCCAAGGTGGAAGTGTGTGCCATGTGTTATGAGTTGATACCTATTGCAAGGCTGCGTACATAGCACTTTCAGAATTTAAGGAAAGGAATTCTTCATTTCATGATTATCTCAAGTATGTCATTGGCTCCTTAGTTCTTCGGCTACACATGCATCATAGCTGTTCTGCTTTATTGCCACTTGGCGTGGTCCCCCTCTCCCCTGCAGGAGGGGCATGTGAGGCTCTCTCCTTGATTCTGGAGCCCTGGGACTCCTCCCCTCGTCCTGCTGTCTGCTTTGATGAACTCTGTTGCCTGGTTATGCCCCCTCTCCCCATGTGGCTAATTCCCTCCTCCTCTGGGGCTCTCTGCATTCCCAGCTGATCAGGGGCAGGAGTTCTGGGGCACTTGGAGGATACAACCTAGGTCTCGTGTCCGTGGCAGCGTGGGTATCTTCAGGGCATGTGTGCAGACCCATTCCCCCAGAGGCCCAACCCTAGCCCATTGCTTACAGGGTAAGGGCCCTTGGCCGCTGCTGCCCTGCTGCCCTGGAATGCTGGGGAAGAGGCCCTGGCCACTATACATGTTGATCCCCCAAACTCCTCTCATTTCACACCTGCAGTCCAGGGCCCCACAGCAGCGGAAGTTTGTGCCTGGGCTGTGATACAGATACTGTGTCCCTGCTACTATACCCTATGCCTAGGAATATGCGGGGAGGGCATCCAACAGAGCAGGAGAGGTTGTCCTCATTGTCCACAAGGGCTGAGCCCAAAGGGATACTGCTTGAGGTGGTGTAGGACCTCTGCACAGCACCGGATCCTATGCCTGGGGTTTTGCTGAGGCACTTGGAGCGGTGGTGTCTAGGAGAGGGGAAATTGATGTCTTTAGAGAAGTACAGTAGCTGCTGACCTGTGCGTAAGAACAGGGTGTTGTGTCACTCTTTATGGAAAGCCTAAGGTGGTCAGGACCTACAGGGGCCATAGTGGGCAGAGGCAAGGCCTTGGCCCAGTGCTTCTGCTCACTTGGCCTGTGCTTTGGGGAGTCGTTTGCTCTTTTTTAAGGGTAAGCCCTGAAAGGCCTCAGCTATGGCTGGGACTCCTCTCTCCCCCACCCCTGTGCAGTGCCTGTCCTGGAGGTCCAAGTGTATTCAGTGCTTCCACAGTCTGAGGCCTGGGTTTCCCAGGGTGATCTCAGGGAACCTCCATGCCACCCCTCAGCCTGATCTCAGGGAACCTCTGTCCCCCTCTCCGCTCAGCACTACCTTATGCAGCCCTTCTTGCCTTCTCTGCCAAGCACCTGTCCCTCCAGACCAGCTGGGTTGGTCCTAAGTCCATGAAACCCAACATGGACTGTCTAGAGGCCAAGCGGCTGCCATACAGGTGTCCTTCCAGGACATTCAGGAGCCCACCCTGTTACCAGGGAGCACCTTCAAGAAATGGCTTGTCACATGAACAAGTGCCAAGCCTTTTTCTTCTCGAACAAGAATTGAACAAGACAAGCAAAAATGGTGCCAAAGTTTATTTGCAAAAGTGAAGGATTAGGGAGAACCTGACTCTGCAGAGGGAAGTTGAGCCAAAGGAAAGAGGAAATTAAAAGCACATTTTTGGGGACACAGGGAGGGCACTCCTGAAGACCCACTGTGGCAGGTTTTTCATGGTGTCTGTATCCTTATGTCATCCATACCTCCTGGGAACTGGCAAGAATTTACAAGGTCTGGAGAGGCAGTGTTGCCAAGATTTTGTGACCCTGCGAGGCCTGTCTTCCCAAACAGTCTAAGCCACACTCTCTGCTATCTCACCCCTGCACCTATTGGCCTCAGGGAAGTCAGCACCCATCTTTCTGTGGGCTCAAAATGCATTGCTTTATTCCCACAAAGCTTGTGTTCCCTGGCTGAGATGGCCAGCAGGAGATCCTGATTCTTGTCTATGTGCCCAGTCAGTAAAAAGGAATTGAAAACTCAGTCCTGCTCACTGTTAACATTATAGTCTGTACATTATAACTTCAAACTTCTTGGAAAATTGCTGGTTTGTAAAAAAAAAAAAAAAGTGATCTATTCTGAGTATAATTGAGACTAGAGTATTACATAAACTTCATTTCCCTGAAATGTTTAAGGGAATTAATTTTTGTTAAGTGTTTTAAAGACAAAATCTTAATATGCTTTATAAACATAAGGAAAAAATAATTGTACTTAAAAATTAGACTTTGGGGGAGATTTATTGCAGATTAAACCTCAGGTTTGACAGAACCTTCCTAGTCCCTTCCCCCATTTTTTTGATACAGGATATCCCTAAATTGTATAGGGTGGCCTTGAATTTCTGGTCTCCTGACTTAGCTTCCAGAGAAGTTGTGATTACAAGCACACACCATCACACATCACATTACATTTATTAAGGATGTAAATAGAAAATACACATTGAAGAAGTATTGCTGTGTCTAGCACAGCTCTCAGATTTCCCTGGTTGAGGATGGTGAAGGATGAAGAAATGGAGACAAGAATCAGAATGCAGAAAGCTGAGGTCAGGTGGAGCCTCCTCTCCTGGTAGGAGAAGAAGAAACAACAACTGCAGCACGTTTATTTATACACTTGGGAAGCTATTGTGAGTTGAAATCCCTCTGCCTAGCAATACATTTGCTTGGCTCACCTTGGGCACCTCACGTTCTCAGAGCTGGAAAGCTTGTTCACATAGCTCACTTTGTGCTCCGTGTTCTTGGGGCTGGCCTTGCTTTAGCCCCACATGTATGATCCATTTCCAGCTTCAGCTGCTCCCCACAAAATATCACTGATTCCTAATCATACTGAAATATACTTGTAGTTTCTGGCTCATAGTTCATATTAAAAGGAAAACCTTTTAGACAAGTTAAATTTAGCAGAGTTTGAGCAAGGAAAGTGAAGGATTCTCCTCCCCAGCAGCTCTCAGATCCAGTGCATGGTAAGAGCCAGGGCTGCAGTGGGAAGGGCAGCACCTGTGAGCTGAACTCAGACACAGAGACACAGCTTCAGTGGTTACAGAGTACTTAATTCATGGTGCTGAGCACCCACATGTTCACCTGCAGGAATCAGCATAGTCAGTCTAGGACTGTAGGAAATCAGATTGCAGCTTGTGTCCCGAGGGCACCAGTGTGGAAGCATCTTCTGACTGCATCTAAGTGAAGCTGACCAGTGAAATCTTGAAGAACTGAGTAACATTTGATTTACACAAGTTTGTAAGCAATAAAGATTTAAAAATTTTTCCCTGTATGTTTTTAAAAATTCAGTTCATTAGTATATGTGTGTAGTCCATAATGCTTATCTTCCATGTAGGAATTTGGTTGTTATGGTTTGTGTTTGGATGGCCCCCCCAAGCCTCATGCAGTCATAGAGGTGGATGAATCTAGCGCTGGGACTGGTGGTGTGAGTGCTGCACCCGCCCAGGGGCAGGGAGCCAGCATACAATATGAGGGAGGGAAGAAGGCGTCTTTTGCCCTTTTGGCTCTTGTTGCTTGCAGCTGCCATGAACCATTACCCCTTAGCCACGCCACCCTGCCTTGGAACCAGCTGATTATGGACTGAAACTTTCACAAACAGTGAGCTAAATAAACCTTTCCTTAATTTTAGGTGTCTGGTGTTTTTTCCCGGCAACAAAAGAAAAGTAACCAAGACATTGGTACATGTGCATAACATCTCAATTCATTTGTTTTTCATCCACTTTATGTTTCCTCCCTGCCCTCTTAACTCATTCCTTGATTCTTTTCCTTTTCTTTGCACATGTTTTCAGTAAATAATGTTTATGTTCCTTTGTGGAGTTGATACATGTACTTAACACATTCTAGTTATTTCTCATCCCTCACCTCTTCCTTCCCTCCCACCTCCCTCCGTCTCTTGATCGCCTTCCCATTTGACCCATGACTTTTATTTCATGGTTTTCTGTTGACTTACTTGTGGTGCTGGGTTGGAACCCAGGACCTTGCACATGCTATTAAGTGCTGGGCTAATTATTTTCCCCTTTGAGAATGACCTATCTCCCTATTTTCTATTATCTATAGTGTAGGGGCAGAAGGGACTGTTAGTAGGGTTAGAATAAAGATCCAGACCCTTGGAGGGTAGATAAAGCAGCCTCTGTGTGGCTATGTGGCTATGAACAGCTAGCACTTTTCAGGTAGTTTTGCAGTTGAAAGCTGACAGGCTGTGGTTTTGACACCTGGCTCTGAGCAGGAACACCGTCCCTCCTAGTGCAGGTTGTCCTGCCTACCCGTAGAATCCCCTTATTAGCCCACAAGACCAAAGCCTTGGCAACAAGCCCAATGTCCAGTCCATCAAGTGTCAACCCTCAGGAATGTGGAGACTGGGCCTCTGCCCCATAAAATAAAACTGCAACTCCTGATCCTATAATGTCCCAGCTCTGGGCCCTGCCACTCCTCTGAACTGGCCCTTTACCACTTCCTCTTTTTTTAAATTTTAAAGAGAAAAAATAAAATTTCGACACAAGATAATTAGAGGGTAACAATGGTTAGTACATTGCATATTGTTATCGTTAAACTAGTTATTCAGAGCAGAGCACAAGATAGCTGCATTTAACTGTTCAAACAATATTACCTTTCTTTTCAATGAACTAAGAGAAATTAGTAGTATAACTCCCTTAACTATTATATATATGTATATTTTTTTCACACTAGGGAGACAATATGATGTTTACACATGGGAGTCTCATTTATTTCACCTATAAGTATGGTCTCTAGTTGCATTCATTTACCTATAAAAGTCTCAAGTTTATCTTTCTTTATGGCTGAGTAGTACTCCATTGTATAAAAACACCACATCTTTTTTTACCCATTCTTCATTTGATGGGCATTTAGATTGTTTTTAAGATCTAGCTGTTACAAATTGTGCTGCTATAAATGTGGGTGCACATATATCCTGGTACCACTTTCTCTTGCAATACTGATAAAATTACTTTTGCTTTGCACTGCTCTTCTGTCTTGATTTCTCATCCTCCTTCTATACTGGAGAGAAAGACAAGCCCAGGTAAGGTGAGTCTGTGAACGCGAGAACCCATCCCCACTGGATGTAACAGCATTATCTTTTATTTTACTCTACAACTTCAGGCTAGGGGTATAGCTCAGTGGTACAAGTACCTGCCTGGCAAGTACAAGGTTGAGTTTGATCCCTGGTACCAAAAAAAGATTTTTTTTAAGTCTACAACTCATATTTTACTCTACAACCCATAGTATTTCATAGGATCTCAACATAGTTTTGACTCAAAGCAATGCCAAGTTTCAAGGTTGCTGAGCCCACCCACTCCCCATCCTGGGAGGTGCTGTAGCACAGTGTCCACACTGCCTGCAGAGACAAGCGCACACTCCAGCCCTCATGCTAAGGACCCAGGGTGCTTGGACCCAGCACATGCAGCCACAGCCACATCCATGCACAGAGAGGGCCAGCCTGGAGCCTGGTTCAGACCCACAGTCTCCGCAGCATCTCCATCATTCCTTGCTCAGAGCCTGCACAGAACCCTGCCCTGTGGTCTGCTCCTCCAGTCTTACTCCTCCAGTCTTGCAGCTGACACTCCAGTCTTCCAGAGCTGGAAAAGTTCACAGTGGGAAAACCAGGAGCCCAGCCCTTTAGTCCTTGAAACTTAAGACTAATTTTGTCATCAGGGTGCATAGATTTGTCAGACCCACACTTACTTTTTAGACTATTTCTATTGATAAATTATTAATTTTATGAGTTTTTATTATATTGAACAATGAGTACTTATCAGGAAAAAAATCACAAAAAATATAGTATTGGGTTTTTAATATTTATACAGTGTTTATAAAAAAGCATCAAAATTTTCAATGTTGACTGTCTTGGTGTACTAAGGCTAAAAAGGAACAATGAAAGTAAATTCCTATATGAACTACAATGAGAATACCAATAGCACTGTACAAAATAACTTTACTTCCATTATCACACCTAGGGCGGTCTGCACACACTACAACAGCACATCCCGTACACACATATCACACTGACAGCACAAGTGTTTTGCTCTTCTGGCCTTTTCGTAGGATATATTTGATATCTCATTGATCTTGGTGTTTTGTCAGAAAGTTATTATATTATACAGTGTATAGTTCACAGGACATAACTATCAATAAAATAAAGTATTACATTCTTATATATTGTGTGTTTAGAATAGACATCAACATTTTCACATTAGCTGTGTACTACAAAACCTAAAAGGTAACTTCAGAAATAAAATTTCTATATGAACTACAATGAATATACCAATGGAACTCTGCCATAAAAATAAGCTTTGCTTCAACTGTCACACCCGAAACAGCCTTCAGACCTGACAACTGCACACATCTCACTTATACTGACACACGTGTGCTTAGCTTTCCTTTCCTGTGTGGCAGACCATTCTTGTCACCTCTCTTTTCTTCCTGTTTTGTCACAACCTTCCTACCATATTGTACAATGTGCACAGGGAAAATAAGATTATCAATAAAATAAAATATCAAATATGTAATGAATACTTAGACTAGACATCAATATTTTCACATCAACTATGTATTTGCTAATGAAACCTAAAAGATAACTTCAGAATTAAGTTCCTATACGAACTACAATAAAAATATCAATAGAACTCTAACACAAAAATAAGCTTTGCTTCTACTGTCACAAACAAAACAGTCTTCACACATGACAACTACATGTTCCTTATGTATCACTTGCACCGATGGCACATGTATTTGTTTCCATGTCTTTGTTTTTTTATAGAGCACAGCTGACATCTTTGTTTTCCGGTTGTCGTAGTAGGTCCTTGTGATGCTGCTCCTGCCTGTTCACCTCTGAGTTCACCAGTGTGCACAATTTTTTTATGTAGTTCTCTTGGCAGAAACTTTTTTTTCCTCTGCTGTAAATGATGTCTTATGAGCTCCAGTCCCAATCCTCTAAGACAATTTCTCAGTGATATTTTGCACTTGTTATTTTCTTTGTAAACTATAAAACTATGGCACACATATTTAGGATCCAATAAGACACAACCATTGGCCAATGCTTTGTGTTTCGAGTGACATAATAGTTCCATCATAACTCATCAACAACATCTGTTCCACCTTTGGTTTGTTATAGGAAGTTTCCATCTTACGATTCCATTGTGTCAAGGTTTCCCTGTCAATATTTCCGTCATGGTGAAATGTTGTCATGAACAGTACAATTTGTTTTTCTTTGCCATATACTAGGCCAGTGTTATATCTTTCTGAAGTCCAGTGATTGTACTGTACAATTCCCTGTTTAGAAATTGTAACATTTCACTTGCAACTTCTACTTTGTCCCTGAATACAGTTCCTGTGATGGTCAACTTGTGCTCCAATAGCAAATATAACATCAATTCAAAACTGGTAAACCAAAAACAAAACAAAACACCCTGGTAAACCAGTTGTTGAATGTCACATTCTGATTAGTTTGGGAGATGGCAGCAACAATTCCGCTGACAACATCATTTGGTTTATTACTATACAAGTATGGACCCGATGCCTGAGTTCCAGGATGAATGTCTAAATTGAAAGCTAATGTCTTTAGATCCACATGGGCATAAATTTGTAGGCCATATTTTGATCCATCACTTTTCTATAAATTGTTTACATTGCTGAGATAATCATGAGAAACCCCTGCTAAGTACAGCAGATCTGTGGATGCTTTCTTTCAGCTAGTGAGGTAATAAATGCTTTATTCATAATAAATACATTTTTAAATATGGGTATTTGTGCGTACAGGACATATTACTTGCTTTTCAGCTGTTGTGTATTTCACAATATCTTGTATCATTTTCTCTATTACGATTTTCAACATTGAATGACAGTGCTGGCATTCCTTCCAATATCTTTCACCCCTGCTAAGACCCTCACTATATTTTTGAACCTAGTTCTAACATTACATCATTCCATTTGGCTGTGTGGCCATTTCTCAACATTTCTACTGGTCAAATATGTATCCACACTGCTATTTTCTTCGTAATCTGTTTATGTTAGGGGCTCATGCATACACTGGGAACATTTGCCACTTCTGTGATACAGGTAGGTTTTTCAATGTCTTTGGCCTTTGCTCTTACCATTTTTCCTATACAAACTTAATTTGTTGAGCTGGGCGTGGTGGCCCACGCCTTTAATCCCAGCACTCGGGAGGCTGAGGTAGGAGGAGCGTTGTGAGTTCGAGGCTGCCTTGGGCTACAATGCAAGCACAAGGCCAGCCTGAGCTACACAGTGCAACCCTGCCTCAAAAAACCAGGGTCGGGAGTTTGGTTCAGTGACTTAAGCGCCTGTCTGATAGGTGCGAGGTTGTAAGTTCAATCCCCAGTGCCACAAAAAAAAAAAAAGTCATTTGTTGTTTGTTTAATGTATCTGATTTTTATTTCTATTGATTTATTTTTGTCTTTTCAGACTAGGTTTCACTGTGCAGTTCAGGCTGACTTGAACTCACTTTGTAGTATGTGTCTGATTATTAAATTCTGCATTTTGAGTCATACTTGGGGAAATATTTTCTCAAGCTTTTTTTTCCCTACAGATTTTGTGACATTGTTTCTAGCATTTATATCTCTCAGCATTTTGAAATTGTCTACTTATATAGTAGCAGTACAAATCCAGTGTTAATTTTTTCCTTAGTTTATATCAATTTCTCTATAAATGCAGGCTCTATGATTTTACTCACTGCTATAAATACAGCATAATAAAGCACACAGTGTATATATTTCATTAATTTTTGCACATAGATCAATTTCTAGGGCTTATTTTTTTCTTTTATATAGTTTATGTAATTGTGAACCATGAAAACTATCATAAACTTTGAATTCTAGCTGGCTTATAGTTTGCTAATGTCTTTTGGGGGTAGCCAGAGAATGTTAACATTAGTTTCAGTATTTCACTAGTTACATCTGCTGTTTTATTTTTATAAATGAACTGCTGTAGTTTTAATTTCCACATAAAAATTAATACTGAAATTTAATCCCCTTCGTGATATATTAAATAGGTAGTTTCAGAGAAATCTTAGAGAATCAATTCGGTCATAGATCAATTTCTCATGAGGAGAGTGGGTTTCTTTAAAAAAAGTCAATTTGGCTCAATCTTTCCATGCACGTCTGTCTTCTATGTGCCACCTCAGGCCTTTGCAGTGTTCCCATCAGTTAGAAGACCTTCACTACCTAGGGCTCCTTGACCTTATGCTTCCTGAACCTGAACAAACCTTTAGTAATTACAACTAGTAATTACAAATTTCTAGTCTGTGAATACATAGTAGAAGTAAAAGAAAACAGAGTTAGACAGGAATTAACATCTCTGCCTCCAGAGAAAAAATAAATCTAAGAAGAGTTTTGAACATATTCCTGTGTTGGGGGAGATTTTAAGGAGATACCAGGGCCTACTCAAGTTGGATCTCACACAATATTTTATTAGGACCATGTTCCAAATTTTAATGAAACCCCAGGTGATGTTTTAGGAAAGAATCTGCAGAGACCTGGAGTTGCCAGCCATCACTGTCACCGTGACCGTGAGTCCCCAGGTTCTAACAGCGCCTCTGGTGCGGTGAGTTACCTCTCAGGGCAAAGGTGCCGGTCAGAGATTGCCTTCTTCGTTGAAGTTTTTCTTTTTACTCTATCTGTGGGCTTCAATTCACAATTCAGATTCTTCCTGGGTCCAGGGGAACCACTTCCTTCCTTCTTATCTTCCTCCCTATGCTATATTCCAGGGTCTGGACGGTGACTCTCAGAGAGGCTGTTTTCTCTGCTGCTTGCCGCTCTGCCATCTTCCCTGAAGTCTCCGTGTTTATAGCATATAATGTCCGTATTCACTGAGGTTGTCAGGATGCTGTACATGCTATGTCTCCCTTTCACCTATTTCCCCATTCTTTCACCCTCACCTCACCTCATGACCTTGGTCCCCTGGACTCCTTCCCGTCTGCAAGAGATCCATCCCCACATCTCATTCAATCCTACCTTTATTTTTCTCTTAGTCTGTGCTTGTCTTTCTCATATGAGAGGTACCATATGGCATTCAAGTTTGTGTGTCTTATTTCTTTTAACATTGTATTTTCCAGGTGAATCAATTTTCCAATGAATGTGTCAAAATTGTTTTTCTCTATACGTGAGTGGTATTTCATTATATAGAGATACCACATGTTCTTTGTCAAGTAATCTGTTGATGGGTATATAGGCTATTTCCAGGATTTAGTTATGATGAATAATCCTCCTTTAAACATTGGTGTGCAGGTGTTGCTGTAGTAGTATGTCTTAAGAAATTTTGGAAAGATACTTGGCAGTTGGATAGCTGGATCATATGGAATTTCTAATTTTAGTTCTTGAGAAATCTCCATGCTGATTTCCATAATGGTTGTAATAATTTACATTCCAAACAGCACATGCCACCATTCGTTATTTTTAAAAATCTCTTAATGATTCCCATTCATTCTGGGGTAAGATGGAATCGTAGTGTTGTCTTGATCCGCATTTCTCTAATGGCCATTGATGTTGACCATTTTTCCCTTTTTTTGTTGGCCATTTGTACCTCTTCCTGTATTAAGTATCTGTTCATTTCACTTGCCCATTTTTTGAACTGGCCTTTAATTTTAGGTGGTATAGGTTTTTTTTGTTGTTGTTGTTCTTCACGTATTCTAGATGTTACCTTTCTGTCTGAGGAGTGGCTGCCAAAATTCTTCCCATTCTGTAAGTTTTCTCTCTATTCTACTGATTGATTCTTCTGCTGTACAGAAACTTTTCAGGCTTCTATAATCCCATTTGTTGATTCTTGCTGTTATTTCCTGTGCTATAGAGGTTCAGTTTAGAAAATCTTTTCCTATACCTGTGTCCTCAAGTGTCTCACTTATTTTATTCTTCAGGTTTAATGTTTCTGTTTCGATGTTTAGATCTTTGATCCATTTTGATTTTAATTAGGACACAATAAGAGCTATGGTTGCTGTTTCAATCTTCTGCAAACATGTAGCCAGTTTTTCCAGAACCACATGTTAAATAAGCTCTCTTTCCTCCCTTGTATGCTTTTGATTCTTTTGTTACAGATCAAATAGCTGAATGTGTCTTGGGATGTTTCACTATCCTCTATTCTCTTCCATTGATCCATGTATCTGTTTTTCTCCCAGTACCATGCCTTTTTTTTAAATCACTATTGCTTTATAGTATAGCTGGAAGTCTGATATTGTAAGCCTTTTGCTTTGGTCTTATTATGAAAAATTTCTTTTGCTGTTCTGGGTCTCTTCTGGTTCAATATGAATTTTAGGATTGTTTTTTCTAGTTCTGTGAAATACATTATTGGTATTTTGATTGGGACTGCATTGAATCTGAATAACATCTTTGGGAGCCTGGAACTTTTTTACAATATTGATTCTGCATATCTAGGAGCAGGAGATAGTTTTCCATTATCTGATGTCCCCTTCAGTGTCCTTTTTCAGAATACTATAGTTTTCTTTCTTTCTTCATAGAGATCCTTTATTTCTTTGGTTAGCTTAATACTAGGTATTCTACTTTTCTTGAAATTACTGAGAATGACATTACTTGAATAATTTCCTTCTCATTGCATTCATAATTGATGTACACAAATGCTAATGATTTTTGTATGTTAATCTTATAATCTGTCATGTTGCTGAAGTTGGTTATTAACCTCTTACCAATCCAATTACTTAAATATGTGATGACCAAATATTGCATATTTTTATGTTTTTATAAGATAACAGGAAATAGAAAACTTTTATCGAATTTATTCAATATAAGAATTGACTGTTTGAAAGGACACCTACCCAAGCAAGCTCAGAAGAGTCAGTATATAAACAAATGTGGTGTTCAGTCTTAGTTTTTTTTTTGTGAAGTACTTTGGGTCTTTTGTGTAGAGTACCATGTCATCTGCAAATAATAATTTGAGTTCTTCCTTTCCTATATTTTCTTTCATTCTTTGTTTCTTTCTTTCTTTTCTTTCCTTCTTTCTCTTGCCTAATTGCTCCAGCTAATGTTTCAAGCACCATGTTGAATGTAAGAGGGTATAGTGGGCATCTTTGTCTTGTTCCTGATTTTAGGAGAAATGCCTTAGCTGTTACCCAATTATTATGATGCTGGGTGTTGGTTTGTGATAAATAGCTTTTATCAAATTAAGATATGATCCTTTATACCTGTTTTCTTCAAGGTTTTTAACATGAAGCAGTCTGGAATTTTGTTAAAAGCCTTTTCTGGACTTAATGACATGTTCATGTGGTTTTTGCCCTTGCTTCTGTTAATGTGATGTGTTACATTTATTGACTTACACGTGTCCTTGCATCTTTTGGTTAAATCCTACTTGGTCATCATATATGATATTTTAAGAATTTTTAAATAATGTGTTACATTCTATTTTCTGAGATCTTGTTGAGCATTTTTGCATTTATGCTCTTAAGGAGACTAGCCTATAGTACTTTTTTGTTATCTTTATCTAGTTTTGGAATCAAGATGATATTGGCTTTTGTAAATGAATTTAGGAACACTCTATCCTTTCAACTTCTTTGAAGACCTTGAGGAATACTGGTGATATAAAATCATTAAAGGTTTTGTACAATTAAGTAGTGAATCCATCGGGTCCTAGGCTTTTTTAAGTTGTTAGATTCTTTATTTCTATGTCAATTTCATTGCTTGTTATTGGGTTGTTAAGCATACTTATGTCTTCTTGGGCTATCTTTGAAAATTTGTATGATTCTAGGAATCCATTTCTTCAGAATTTACTAATTTCTCATACAATTTTTTTTTTTTTTTTGGCGGCACCGGGGCTTGAACTTATAACTTCACTCCTGACAGACAGGTGCTTAAGTCACTGAGCTAAACTCCCGGCCCTGGTTTTTTGAGGCAGGGTCGCACTGTGTAGCTCAGACTGACCTTGCGCTCGCGTTGTAGCTCAAGGCAGCCTCAAACTCACAACGCTCCTCCTACCTCAGCCTCCCGAGTGCTGGGATTAAAGGCATGTGCCACCATGCCCGGTTAATTTCTCATACAATTTTTTAAAGTAGTTACTTTCTTCTGTATTTTGAAAATGTCAATTGTGATTTCACTTTTTTTCATTTCTAATTCCATTGAAGTGGGTCTTTTCTTTCACTTGGGAAGTCTGGCTAAGGTCCTACCTAATTTTTTTTTTCCAAGGAACCAGCTCTTTGATTCATTAACATTTTTAGTACTGTTTTTAGTCTAATTTTCACTGATTTCTACTCTTATTCTTTATAATTTCCCTCTTTGGTTTCAGTTTGGCCCTGAATTGTTTTTGTTTCTCATGTATCTTAAGATTTCTCTTACACTTATTGATGGGCTTGCTCTGTTATCCTAATGTGAACATTAATTGCAATAAGCTTTCCGCTTTGAACTTCTTTCATAGTGCTCTAGAGATTTCAGTGAGTTGTACTGTGATTCTCATT
>RJWM01018875.1:0-40160 GCA_004363535.1 Dasyprocta punctata
GACTTTTTCTTCTGGGCAAACTCTTTCACCTTTAATGGCTTCAGACTGCAAAGGGTGGAGGCCCGCTGCTTCCCAGGATGCCCCCAGGCCATTCTTTTTATTCTTTTGTTCCTTCTCAGCAATCAAGGTCTCAGTTTCATCTTTAAAGTCCACAGCTTCCTGGCCAAACTCACAAAGTTTTAAATCACCATGCCTGGGCTCCTTGCTCTTTATTCCCAACATAAATCTGACTAAATGCCCCCAATAATAGCCAGGCCACTGCTTTAACAGTCTGCTGCCTTGAGATTTCCTCCGCCAGATTAATTAGTCCATCGCCCTTAATCTCAGTCTCAGGCAAATTCTCTCAGCATGGGTAGAACGCAGACAAGCTTTCTGCCAAGCTGTAACACACATCGTGTGGAGTCCAACAACCAATGCAGTCCTTCTTCCAAACAGAAACCTCCTGAGCCTGGTCCTTACCATCAGGCTTTCTATCAGCCTTCTCGTCTCCTGGGCCCTAACCAGAATCTCCCATACAGAACAGCCTAAGCTGTTCCAGCTCTATGCATGTAGGCAACATCTCCATACCTTTCCAAACTCTTCCCACAAGCCATTTCCAAAGGCTCTCAAATCACATGGTCAGGAATAGTCACAGCAACAACCCCACTCCTGGTACCAAATTCTGTCTTAGTTACTTTTTACTCATTGCCGAGATAAAATACCTGATGCCCAAAATTAGGGAAGGAAAGGTTTATTTCTTACAGTTTCTCGGGAGTTTCAGTCCATACTTAGCTGGCTCCAAGGCAGCATGGTATGGCAAGGCTGCTGTTCATGGCGGCTACAACTGCAAGGTGTGCTGGTGAGAGAGAGAGAGGCGGAAGTGAACAAGAGGAAGACCCACCTTCCCTTACACTGTATGTTGGCTCTACCCCTGGGTGGGTGTAGCACTCACATTGTCAATCCCAGCTCTAAACAAACTGAGCACAAGCATCAGACTCAGCCCCATCAAAAGTATATGAGGACTTGGGGGGGACATAGTATATCACTCAATACAATGGGTTAGAAGTTAAATTGTCTGAGTTTTAATCCTGGTTCCTGCCTGACCTTGGAAAGTCATTTAACCTCCTTGTCTTTCCATCCTCACTGGTTAGCAGGGTGATATACTACCAAACTCAAAGTCTTGTGATGAAAATGAAATGAATTGAAATAGTCAAAGCGCTAGTGTGGGAGACAACTTGAGTGGGTCCCCTTGAAAGCAGAACAATTGCTTCAACTTTGATTATATCGAGACATTTCCTTATGTTGATGTATACAGAGCTGACTATGGTATTTCCTTCTCTCTTCAATTGGCTCTAAGCATTGCAAATAAGGCTGGCTGAGGTACTGATATGTAATCTCTAAAGCCACCCGACAGTGTCCTGTTGCCTCCCATAGTGATCTCTATAAAATACATAGGCACAGTGGGATGGCAGAGCCAGTGAGCTCCAGGAATGTCAACCGGGCATGAGCCTCGAGAAAGAGTCTATGAGTCCCCAGGGCATAAAAGTTTACACATCAAAAGCAGGTACTGGTATGTAGTCTTTAAAGCCATCAGACAGTGTCCTGTTTCCTCCCAAAGTGACCTTTGTGAAATGTATAAAGCACAGCAGGATGGCAGAGTCAGTGAACTCCAGGAATGTCAACTGGGGATGAGCCTCGAAAAAGAGGCTGTGAGTTCCCAGGGCATAAAGTTTGCATATCAAAAACTAAAGCAGCAGCCTCCTAAAACAATCCACTTGCTATCTTGATTAGGTTGTATAAATTGAGCCGCTTGCATATCTTCATCTGCATTTTGCAGAGATACCTTTCTCACTACCTTGATAGCCAGTTCAAGTTACTCACGTAGTTCCCGCCATCCTCACTGTCACTCATCCTCAAGCCACCTCCTTGCTTCACTAGTTAATAAATTCTGGGAGAGGCCTAGGATCAAGGCCTTTGTCCACATGTCTTCACGAGGATTGGACTGAGGACCCCTTGGCTGCCCTTAACCTGCCCTGGAATATGTCTCGGAATCTTTACTCTTGCCATGGGTTGCATTGGAGGTGGTAGATTGGAATTAACTTACTGGGATTCCAATAACGTCTCAGTGGATTTATAAATATAACCTCTTAAACTGTGAGGAAGACTAGACAAAGGATTTCAGTACTTAGATTACCATACTCAATATTTGGGGCTACAATATTTGGTGCCCAACTTACCGGGATTCCAATAACATCTCAGTGGATTTATAAATATAACCTCTTAGATTGTGAAGAAGACTGGACTAAGGATTTCAGTACTTAGATTACTGTACTCAATATTTGGGGCTACAATAGCTAGGAACTATAGTGCAGACACAAAAGCCCCCTAGGAGAGGGAACTGCTACTGCTATGTGTCCCAATACCCCAGCTCCCCAATTATCTTAAATAACATTTATTCTTTTTACATAGTATTTATTTTACTGGAATTTATATGGCTTAGGCATACACTGGAAATGAAACATGGCTGTTCTTGCCTCCTCTTGTACATGGAATGATACACAGATAATTAATATTGGCTCTAATTCAGCTAACAGTTTGTGATGAGCGCTATTTTAATTGCTTTATTTTTGATCAAACAATTAAGCAAGAGTATTCAACTGAGGTTATCATGGATAAAATATCTACTTTAATACCATAATTTGGAATGCTGGGATAAAACAATAAAGGCAATTCATTTATTTCAATTATGCTCAAATCTCCTAATGAGTTCTGCATTACTTTTGAATAAAGAAATTTTTCATTCCAAATTGCCATAGAAAACTAACCAATTACTCCCTACTTATAAATTAGCCTGCTGCTGGACTTTGGCCACAACAAACACATAAAACTTTAGTCTTCAGAGGCAACTGGGTATAGAATTTAAGTTTTGCATTAATAATGTGCTCGTTGGTTAAAAACTGCTACCTTCTTCCAATATGACATGTTGACTTTCTGAAATTTGGTTATTTTGGTATGTGCTTGCAAGTAGTAATATTTACTAGTATGAAATTTAAGCTGCCACCTTAAGGAATTTTGGGAAAATGAAAAATAATCCTGATAATATATGTCTGCCCTACATATTCCTAACTTCATTTTTTGAAGGTTTGTGTTAGTAAAATCTTTTTTCGGTTTGCCAGAGGAAACTTCAGAATTGGCTCTCCTTACAACAAATAATAAGAAGAAAAAATCATAGAACAATTGTGAAGTAAGTCAACTAGTGATTTTTCTAAATATTTTGAAATATTATAATAACTTTTTAACTGGAATTGTCTTTTAATTTATCCACCAAATTACCTATATGGATATTTTAACATTATTTTAATGATACAGAATCATAGTTTGACTAAAAATAAAATGAACATGAGCAACATGACCAGATATGCCCAGAAAATTGAATTATTACTTAAGTGCCAAGAGAAATAATTATAGAGAAATACATGGTCATGAGTCTATGGTTTTTTTTTTTTTTTTTTTTTTTTGGAACCGGGAATCGAGCTCATGATCTTCTGCTTGCCAGGTAGGTGCTATGCTGCTCAGCTGTAACTCCGGCTAATTAGTCTATTTTTTTTGAAGTATAAGTTTGTTTGAAAGTGGTAATAGACATTTAAACATAGGAAACAGGACAAAATGATCAGTGGTAGTTAAAAGTCATAGATTATAAAAAGAGGAATTATTTTAAAGTTTTAAAATGTATTAAAGTAGTTGTACGAAGTATAGACACTGAAAATTATGATGTTCACTCAAAGTTGTTTTCCATTAATAAAGGTTTATGTAATGAATGTTTACTAATACTTCTTGGTCTCATTTTAAATTATTTTTCTTTTGAGACAATACTTGCAAAATAAACTTGCCTTTCTTAGAGCGCATTTCTTCCATTAGCACTATTGTAGTTGCTGCCAAATATTTCTGAAATAGTTTAAAATATATTTCACCATTCAACATCTGGTTCTTTTCTAGTTTTTTAAAACATGGAAATAGCTGTAGATAAGGGAAACTTCTAAAATGCCAGACTTCATTGTGTAAATAAAAATTATGACAAACACAGCTATATCATTAAGCTGAAAACTACTAATTTATGACATTGAAAAAAGTGCATGCTAGTATGTACATTTTGTAGATTGAATATCTACATTGCCTTTTTCTAATATTTTAGAACTAGTAGTAAGAATTGTGTTTTAAAAAGTGTTGCTAAATTACTTTTGTGGCTAAAATATTTGCCAATGAATTATAACAAGTGCATGCTTCTTAGGTATATTTTCAGAGCCTGTCATTCAATACATTGAGCTACCTGCCTTGTTGTGGTATTTATAAGCTTCACGAATTTTAGAACAAGTCTTTCTAAACTGGTATGCCATCCAATTGGCTTCTCAGTGTGACAATGGATGTGTTGCAAATCAAAGTGTCCTATAGTCAAATTGGTTACATTGGGGTCATACCTTAGAATGAAGGGAAGTTTGTGTACATATTTCCCAGTTCTATTAAACTTTCTGGTTTCTTTGGGGAGAAAGGAGAGGGTACTTAACATCTAATATATGTGTATATTATTATGTTCAAGTCTCAGTTTATTTTGGATATTCAAAAAGACTTGTGGATAAGAGCCTTCAGTTTTCAAATAGTTGTTTCTTTTTGTGTTTGACTCTGTAATTTCTCAAAGATAAATTCATTTATCATCTATTCTTTAATTCACTTCTTGGCCCCATGCCTCAACTTCTGTCTGAGCTATTACCATTCGTTGCTCTGTTCTTTTATGCTTCTTGTACCATCCTCAGTGTGTCTGCAGTGTGTGTGCAAAGTGTACCACATGTGACATCATCGCCCATTTGTGCAGAAACCAGGATTTGTCCCAGCCCTTTCCAGATGTGAAGACAACTAGTTCGTACAGTGTCTGTGCCTGGAGCTCCTCACCATCCTTTCCTGTACCTATGGTGACCTCTTTGTCTGGCAGAGAAACATTCTTTCCACCCCAGCAGTGCTTTCCTGTTTTGTCTGAATGTGAGTGTGTGTGTGTGTGTGTGTGTGTGTGTGTGTAGGGGTTGTTATTATTCTCCAGAAGAATCAGTGTGATAAAGTGCTTTTGATGTTAAAATTCATCACTTGTATTGTTCACACAATTGAATGCAGATGTCTTGTGCTCAGGGTGAATGATTTGGGAATGACAAGGCACACAATGTACATACTATTGTTGTCCCCCCGATTGACATATTTTGAAATTTGTTGTCGTTCTTTTTTCTTCTTCTTTTTGATCCTTGAATAAAATGGATTTGAAAAAAAAATACAAAATTATCACTTTGGCTTTACAGGCAATTGTTTTGTTTCCGATTTCCTCATAGCCCTTGCTATCTCAAGGACCACAGACGGCCCTGCCCAGTCCAGAAGGCCAGGCTGCTTCTGGTTCTGTCTTTGGGCACAGGTCTCACTGAGGAGATGCTGTCGTGGTTTATATCTGGAAGTGCCCTAAGAGCCCATGTGCTCATAGGTGGCGGTTTTGGAAAGGGGATGGGCTGCGGGGTCTTACAGCTGACCTGTGTTAAGAGATGGGATCTGGTCAGAAGTGGCCGGTGGGCTGGAGGGTTTCTCTCTCTTTCGGGACCCTCTCTTTGCTGTCTGCTTCCCTGCTGCGATGAGGTGAGCAGTTCACCTCCACCAGACCCTCTCACCACTTTCCTTCTTCCTGCTGTTTCTTCTCAGGAGCCATGGGCCATGGACTGTAATGTGAATCACAACAAACCTTTCCTCCCTTAAATTGTGGGTGTCAAGTCTTGTGTCCTGGTGATGAGAAAAGTGACTCAAACAGGAGGTTTACTAAATCTGGTGCAAATTACTCTATCAAAATCATTGTATAAATTTTTTTCTCACTTTATGTTAATTTTTATATCAAGGAAGCATTGATCTCTGTTAGCCGATTGTTTGCCTTCAGTTACATCTTACCATATTCCCTCCACACCGAGGTCTATCTAAATCTCAAACTTACATGCAAATAATGTTCAATTTTCTTTCTGTGAGGTCCCCTGGCCTCCTGTAGTCAAGGCATGTAGCATTATATACACTTGGAAATATCATCTATTTCCATTTTCAGTAATTCTCAGTCTCAGCGATGATGTAGCTAAGGTGGTTTATTTATCCCCAAAAAATTATTCTGTAAAACGAACTGAATGTAACAAGTCATGATTCAATGCATGACTTGTCATCATTTGGATTAAATTTCTGGGTTAAACATGGATTTTTTTATGTATCAATGAATGAAGGGAAAGTTTTATAACTTATATGTTTTTCTCAGAAGGTTAAATATTTTTCAGATATGAAATGACATTTCTGTGTATCACAACTAAATATAATTATAAGGATTTGAAATGGTGAATAAGTAAAACTGACAATGTCAATGGATCTCTGTTTATTGAAATGCGATTCATTTTCAACGCTATTAAGTGTTTTTGTGGCTTTCACAATTTAACTGTGTAATAGTTTAACCATAATTACCATGAGCTTCTATAGCCAGAGTGTTTTCCATGTAGAATCTACTTAATAAATAGTAACCTAAGGGAAGGCAAAAAGGAAGCCAATCTACAAGAGCAATGATGTGTGTCAGGTGAATAATGAGAGTGTGTGGTTGTTTATACTGGATGTGTAACAAAACAGGGCCCCGCTGAGTATTATAGGAGACTGGACATTGGAAATCAAAGTAGAATAGCACATTAATACAGTGACATACAATGGAGATGAGTGGGTCTTCTGAGTGCTAAGCTATTTTTTCTTCTTTTTACTATTGAGCATAGTTGACAAAAAATCATACATGTTTAAGGTATATGATATCATATTTTGAGGTACACCTACATCATGAAACGGTTACTACCATCAACCTAATTAATATATCCATTGCCTCATATACTTATAGCAATTGTTAATTTCCTCTACTTAGAAACATTTTATGATAGCAAGTAAAAAAGATACTCACCAACCAAAAACATGCACTCAGCATCCTCCTCCTAGAGACTCATTATGACCTTTCCCATCAATACCATTCTAGGCCATTTTTGAACATCTCTCTATATGAATGTATTTTTGAAAATAAAGATTTGCCAAGGCTGCACATACTCTTTTGTAACCTTCTTTTTCACTTAACACTGAACAGTGGTGAGCACCTTTTCACCTCAATAAATTTATTCCGACATCATTATCTCTTAATGGTGTAATTAATAACCCCTCTTCCTCCACTCTACACCCTTCCACTCCCACATCATCCATTTCAGATTCTACATATCAAGGAAAACATGGGATCCTTGTCTTTCTGAGTCTGGCTTATTTCACCTAACGTGATTTGGAAGTTCGAAGTCCAATTTGAGAGAACAAGTATTAGTGGATTAAAAAGGCAAAATGGTATATATAAGGGTCTATCCTTGATGCGTAACACTCAGCATATTTTTACATCTTAGATTTTCCTGCAACAAATTTATTGACTGCACTTGAGCAGCTTCCTCTAACACCTTGGAAATAATGGAAGACTGTCTTCTTAGCATCATACTAAAAAGAAAACAAAACAGTTCAGAGAAGAGATCTGATATCTACCGAGCTATCTTAAATGACATCTGGGCCAGTGATAATGAAACAGAAACATTTATAAGCCAATCACAGGGGGAATTAATTGACTAGGGAAACAAGAAAGAAGATCTAAGATATAAAGCATCAGCAATAATGTAAATCTGTGGACATTACAGCCAAGTTCTGATCTTAAGTCATTCTATACTTTAAACATTCTCATCTGCTATACACTGCATTTTTATAGGACTTGCAAAATTAATAGGTGAAATCCTAATCTCCAGTGTTGTGTATTTGGAAGTGGAGTCTTTGGGAGATAATTAAGATTAGATTAGGTCCCTATTGAGACCCTCATGAATGAGCTACCACTCTTACAAAATGTGTATGTCCTCTCTCTCTCTCTTTCTGTCTCTCCCTCTCCCTCCCTCCCTCCCTCCCCCTCCTCTGGTGTATGGAGACACAGTCAGAAGGTGACTGTCTATGGCCAGAAAGAGGGCCTTCACCCACAACTGAGTCTGCCAGAAACTTGATCTTGAAATTCCCAGCCACTAGAACTCAAAAAAGAAATGTTTTCTACCCAAACTAACCAGCTATGTGTTATAGCAGCCCAAACCAAGGCATTATCTTTTCAGCTATATTACTTATGATATCTTTCTCAGTTGTACTAAATTTATCTCCTAAAGGCTAAACTTTGGCTCACAGGTATGATTAACTTGACCTATTATCATTTTTCTTTTTACTTGTTCTTAGTATTGTATTTATTTTCTAATACTGCTCTAACAAATTTCCATGAATCTAGTAGCTTAAAATAGCACAGATTCATTACCGGACACTTCAGAAAATAAGAAATTTGAAATGGATCTTTTTTGGCTAAACTCAAGGTGTACAAAAGCTGTCTTCTTTCTGAAGGCCAGAGAGAAAAATCCATTTAGTTTTCTCTTTCAGTTTCTGTAGGCTGTCTGGATTTCTCGTCTCATGCCTGGCTTTTTCATCTTCACAGCCAGAAATGCTGCATCTTCAGATCTCTGGCTCTGACCCCCTTCTATCATCATGTTGCCTCCCCTGCCCGGATCCCTCTGTCTCACTCTCTTTCTTATCAGGACTTTTGTGATTACACTGGGTATGCATGGATAATCTGAGTTACTCTTCCGTTCTTGAAGTCTTTAATTTCATCCCCTTTTCAAAGTCTCTTTTCCTAGGTAGAGTGATTTATTATTGGGTTCTGAAGATTAGGATAAGGGCATTTGTGAGACCATTTTTTTTTATAATTGTCAACATTTACAGATCTGAAGATAAACATTGAAAATTTGAAGTTTAAGAGTCATTTTGAAAATCAAAAGATCTGTCAACACAGAATCCACACTCGCTTAGCACAATGCTGAACTAAGACTGAGCATGTGACAGTTCACTTCATTGCTTGTGGCTTTTCAGTTAACTAAAGTTCATCTGGGACTACTTTGGTAATCAATATTACCTGCCTGGATTCTGAGGCATTTGAAAAGTTGAGGCATGTTCAATTTCAAGGAAATCCAAAGTCACCTGTAAAGTTATAACTACTTTTTCACCTTTAATTATTACTTGTTGACTTTCATAAATGTCTAGGAATAAATAGAAAACTTGTGCTAAATAAGATACACTCGATTTCATTATTTAAAGTGTACATTCATAGTCAATCATTTCAAATTTGTTTAGTCCGTATTATCAAGCTAAATAAAATAGCATCGGTTGTGTGTATTTCAAATGTTACGACAATAATAGTTTGAGCACATCATCAAACTCATCAACTTCTCTGAGATACATTTCCTTATAATTCTAGACCAGCATGATTCCTCACACTTCAATTCTTATGCACCTTAGTATGTGCATTGTTTGTATAAACATATAATTGTTAGTGTGTAATTACATATAATTATGATGTATAATGTAATGTATAATACAATGAAGATATAGTGTATAATTATATATACAATTCGAGGAAGTCTTTCTGAGCAACAATACTAATGCCTACATTTTCTTGAGCTAGGCTTTGTTTGCTATTATTCTCCTGCCAGTTATTTCTATGACTTATTATCATCCTTTTTTGTGAAGTCTGTGAAATAAGACTTGAAGCTGAGAGAATAATAAAAAAAAAGTGGGATAAAAAACAGAGTTCCTAAAGGTATAGCATATATAAGGCAGCAGTAGTGTGTGAAATTATTTGACTTCAAGAAAAATGAAAGACCACACACATGTGGAGAACTATTTCTGGTGGATTATAGACCTAAATGTTCTTTTTTCTTTTTGGTGCCAGGGATCGAACTCACAACCTCATGTCTGCCAGGCAGGCACTTAGCCACTGAGCTAAATCCCCGGCCCCTCTAGATCTAATGTTAAAGATAAGGGTAAAGCATTTAGAAACACAGAAGGCTATCCTCATGATTTACTGAGTAGTAAATATTGCTTAATACACACAAGTGTTAATCATAAATACAAAGAATCGATAATGTAAAGCACGTTGTGGTAGTTAGGGTGCAGTATTAACTTGATTGGCTTTGATATCTTCCTGGGGGATTGGCAGAACACACTTCTGGGAGTGTCTTCTGGGTCTTGCAAGTGTAGCTTTGGTACCTATTCCTGGCCGTGCACCTCCTCTTCTTTGGTATTGTTCTGCTCTGCTCCCTAACTGCCATGAACTAAGGACCTTTGTTCCAGCATGCCCTTCCACTATGATTTTTCTTCCTGGGAACCAGCTGACTGTGAGCTGAACCCAGCTTAAAAAATGAGACAAATTAAATCTCCCTGTTAAATTGTGGGTGTCAGGTACTGTGTCCAGCAACAGAAAAACTAATGCACACTAAGTTGGGAACTTCCATTTACCACGGTTTAGAATTAAGGGAATTTGTGGGAGAATGTATTTGTCATATCTATCTGTCTGTCTAACAATCTATCTATCATCACCTAGCATGTATAAAATGAGGCTTTTATTGAGAAAACATATAAAGTTCCTATAAATAAAGAAGGAAAATCATAACACCTAGTAGAAACATTGCAAGTGGTGTGAATAGACATTTCAGATTAGAAGATATTCAAATGTTCCCGTGGACTTATGTAAAAAAAAACCTCAACTTCATTATCTGGAAAATGTAAATGAAAATCAAAATAAGATGTCATTCTATAACCACGCGATTGGCTAAAATGACAATGCTAAGTTTTGGAGAGGGTGTGGAGCAACTAGAGCTTTCATCAATTATTGATAGGAGTTATAAATTGGTATAACCTCTTTGGAAAATTATTTGCCAGTATTTATTAGAGTTGAACATAGAATAGTCTGTAACTCAATGTATGCAGCATATGTTTTCCAGCAGGCAGGTACAAGAATATTCATAGCAGCGGTCTTTGTAACAGCCCTGTGTTAAGGATTGCGAAGACTATCCCAGGGTTGATAACTTGCAGGAGGTCTTAGGACTCAACATGACTACAGTCATGTTCATGGGTATGAATTGTTATAGAGGCAATGTACAAAGCAAAGTCAGAAGTTGGGAACGGCTCATGGGGCAAAGTGCAGGGGAACGTGGTACCAGTCCCCGGAGTCCTCGCCACAGAATCACACAGGCATGTATAATTCTCCCAGCATCATGTTGAGACAACACACATAAAATGCTGTGTAGCAGCAAAACCTGGGAAAGACTCTGTTCTCAGAATTTTTATTGGGTGATGATCAAGCACACAGCTTGGCACTACTGTACTAAAATTCCAGACTCCAAGGAGAAAAGCAGGTATTCAGCACAAACCATATTATTTTTACAAACCATTTGGGCACAGCCAACATCTTTTACTTGTTGTTATGAAATCAACGTTCCCATGTTCCAGGCAAAGGCCAGCAGCATATGCAGGCCTGTCTAAGCATAGCAGTCAGGCCTGTTGTTTAATATGACTTTTCTACCCAAACTCCTTATTAGAATTGCAGTCATGTGCCACATAAGGGTATTTCAATCAATAAGAGGCACCTCATAATGGAATGACGGTGGTTTCATCATTGCCCAGTGATGCTGTAGTTGCCTCCGTGTCACTGAGCAACACATTACTCATGTGTTTTGGGTGATATTGCTATAAACAGACGTACTGCCCTGCCAGTCACGTAAATGTAGAGCACATAACATTATGTGCAGCATGCAAGGCTTGATAACGATAGACAACAGTGCTACAGGTTTATGTATTCACTGTATTATAATTGTTTTAGAATGTACACATTCTAATAAAAAGCAAGGTTACCGTAAAATAGAATGCCATGTTACAACAGCAGAAGCCTCATACAGCCCAGGTTCACAGTATCTTTGACTGCAGCAAGAGGCCACTTTGATGGACCTCCATTATCTAGATTCATGTAAGCGTGTTCTATGATGTCCCCACAATGCCACAGTGATCTAACCATGTCTTTCTCAAAAAGTATCTCCACTGTTGAAGTAATGTGTGACTGTTACTCAAGTCTGTCATTGGTAGAATGGAAGAATGGGTAAATAACATGATGCATAGGTTCGTATACAAAAGTAACAGCGTAAACCAACACTCATATGCAACAACACTGATGAAACTGAATGCTGACCTGAAGAAGCAAGACATAAGAAAACACATTGTATATTCTTGCATAAAGTTTAAAAATAGGTAAAGTTAAATATCATAATGTTTAAAGCTGCCTGGAGAAGCTATTGAATCTGAATACTGGTCATATGTTCACTTTATAAATATATTTTGGATCAAACACTTATGATTTGTGTGCTCTTTTGCTTTATGCTCTACTAAATGAAAAGTTTACTTGCAGATTTTTTTAACCTGAAAAAAAAAAAACAATATTCTTGTTTGCAGTTAGGTGGAAGAAACAGATTATTTAGTAAGAAAATAGGAGAGACATTTTTCTGAAAATTCTCTGTTATTGATAAACAAAATAAGGACAATTAGTGAATGTTTATGTCAGAAACTATTGTAATCCCAAATAAAGAGTATGGTAATCCAAGTACTGAAATCTCTTCTCTAGTTTTCTTCACAATCCAAGAAGTTACATTTATAAATCCAGTGAGACATTATTGGAATCTTGGTAAATTAATTCCAATCTACCACCTCCAATGCAACCCACGGCTAATGTTATTTATTTATTTATTTTTGCTTTTTAAAATATGACTGCTAGAAAAATCAAGGCTTTATATATGTGGTTTATATTTATTTCTATTAACACTGGTGTATGTGTAGATCCCATGTGTTGTTGCTTACATTAAACTAGAGAGGTATTAATTCTATTTTGCAGATGAGATTGAGATTTAGAAAACCAAGAGAAGGGCTGTATTATATAGTCTGCAAAGGTCTACAGTCCAATAATTAGCACAGCTAAAATTAAAAGTATATATTATTTTAGGTCCTGTGCTCTTTACCTCCTGTTCATTTGCAGAAGACCAGA
Source organism: Dasyprocta punctata (assembly GCA_004363535.1). Taxonomy (NCBI): domain Eukaryota; kingdom Metazoa; phylum Chordata; class Mammalia; order Rodentia; family Dasyproctidae; genus Dasyprocta; species Dasyprocta punctata. The sequence continues at coordinate 12,980 of RJWM01018875.1, forward strand.
GAGTGTTATCTACTAGATTTTTAGAGGAGGTTGCATTTGACCCAAGAATTCTATCTAACCAAACTCTCAACCTCCTTCAAATTCAGCAGAAAAACTTTCTTATGCATCCATAGACTCAGGAAAAATATTCATTGTATATTACCCTACCTAAAGTTCAATTAAATATACAACTATGTTAATTTGTGGAAAAACAAATGAGTTGTCCATGAGTGGGGACCCTACAGTGTGAAAGAGCTGATGATAAACTTCGAATCTACACAAGAACTGAGACACAGCTAGAACTATACAAAGAGAAATATAGTATTATCTTAAGATCCTTGAATGAAAATGAAAAAATTAACAATAGTAGTGATTTCAAAATTTTACAGCATGCAAGCAAAAAGTAGGGAGTTTGTCCGGGGCGGGGGTGGGGGATGAGGTTGGGGAAGTAAATATATTATGAATTTTTTTTCAGAGCCAGTTCATAAGCATTCCATTTTGAACTAGATAAGTTGACAATTATATGCTTAATTAACAGCATTAAAAGATACTGATGTGAACACTGGTAGAATTGAAAACACAAAGCAATTTGCAAAGCACATAGAGTGCATATCATAGAAAATACAGACCATCAAATAAAAGATGACAAAGAAAATAGCCAGAAAGCAGAAATCAAAAATAGAAGCTTAAAATACAAAGACTGAATGGAAGTCAGACAAAATTCATCTAACAGTAAAAGAAAGTGCAATAAAATTAAAAGAAAATATTGAGTTGAAAGGAAAAATATGAAGAGCAGAAATATGAATAGACACATTTTTCCGTTCGATTATTCCAAATGCCAAAATAGTCATACTAGCAAAAGTCGGATGATCCTAAGGTATATAATTCCATGCCCCTTTCTGGTGATGCCTTTTTAGAGTTCTGGTGACTATTTTAGAATGTTTCTGTCCATTGACAAATAGCTGTATGAGATAAAAACGTTAAGCTTTCATGTGTAATTATTCCTGTTTGGCTCAACTTGTGGCTACATGTAGCTTTGCGTTGGAAAACAGTAAATGCTTTCTCTTTAGTGGAAGTATTTAAAATAGTGTTTATATTTCCAAATCTCAGCCTCCAATTACCTGAAAACAAAATGTAGGCAAGGCAGAGGAAAGGTACTAATGCTAACAGGAAAGCTATGATTTTTACCCACACCGTGGTGACAGAGGTAGTCCTAGTGCTTAGCCCGTCATTACTACACGCTTTCTTGGAACTGAAACCTTCTTGCTGTTATTTTGAGACCACTCTGAAATTAAACAAAACAAAATAAACAACAAACAACTCAGTGTCCTAAAAATCCATTGATTCTCTTGAATTTCATTAATATGTCAGTGTTCCCAGGTCTCGATTTAGTCACAAACAGAAAGCACCTTTCTCTGGTGCAGTCCTGCCCCCTCTCCAGAGAAGCCCACCCTCCTGCACCTTAACACTCTTTTCTAGGCAGGTACTTTTTTCTTTACTCCAGGCCTGCATCTCGCTGTCAAATGCCAGGCACTGGCTACTCTTTTCTCCCCTGCTTTATCTCGTGGAGGTGGTCACGGTGGTTCCCATCTTCCCAAGAGAAGTCGGTCATTGATTTCCACTCCAGACATTTGCCCTGGGTGCATGCGGCGGGAGTTTGCAGTTGCTTTCCGGAGCTGAGCCTGAGGCCACAGGCTCTGAGTGAGTCGCTGATGTCTGATGTTGAGGTCACTGATACCCTTGAGATAACACCCAGGTCTTCTCTGATCAGCGCCAAAGCTGGCGACCGCTGTCTCTCTTCCATCACACTTAAATTGCTGCCACCGATGCTGCCAATGTCTTGTGTTTCCAATGCCCTGGGTGACTGACAGCGCATAGGGTTTATTTGGTGTTTGCTTGGCTTTTATGGCAACTCTGTCTCCAAGATGCAGGTGAAGATAGCACCCTGTCCTAACTGGTAGTGGGACAGTCACAACCAGCTCTTCTTTCAGTCCACAGTCGTCGCCTCAAGTCAAGCTTCTGTTCCCGTAATTTACTCTTCCACCATAAATCCGCTGTTTCTTAACAGTCTCTGCTGCTGGGGAGACCCAGGGAAACCTGAATTTTAAGAAAACTGTTTTAGGCCAGTCAGGCTACTCTAACAAAGTATCATAGATTGAGTAGCTTATAAACAATACAAATTTATTTCTTGTAAATCCTGAGGCTGGGAGTTTGTGTTTGGTGAAGGTTTGCGTCCTTGTTTATGTTTCAGTCTTTAATTTAAGTGTTTAAATTTTAGTTGGCTCTGTGTGTGGTATAAGATAAGGGCTATATTTTCTTCTTTTGCGTACAAGGGCCAGTTTTTTCTGCACCGTTTGTTGAAGGCAATATCCTTCTCCTTCAGGGCTATTTACCCCTGGTTTTATTTTCTTTGTGTGATGTCTGACTCCGGCATGATTATACTGCCCTCAAAAAGAGTTTGAGAGTGTTCTCTTCAGTTTTTGAAAGAAAAGAGTTGGCATTAATTCTTCTCTCAATATTTTGTAGATTTCATCATTTTAGCTAGCTGACTCCAGGATTTTCTTTTTTGGAAGATCTTTGATTAGTGTTTCAATCATCATAATTGTTATAGGACTGTTCATATTTTCTGTTTCTTCGTAATTCTGTCTTGGTGTGGTGTGTTTCTAGGAATTTATTCCTTTCTTCTCGGTTACCCAATTTATTGGTTTATATTTAATTGATCATAATGTGTCTTATAATTTCTGTTTGTGGTATCAAATCTCTTAGTTTTAGTTTTATTTTGAGTATTCTGTCTTTTTTCTTAAACATTTGTCAGTTTCATTAATCTTTAAAAAAGTTCGTTTTGATTTTTCTGTTGTTTTATTCTGTATTTTACTTTCTTATGTTCTCATCTTTATTGTTTATTTCATTCCTTCTGTTAACTTTGAGTTTGTTTTTTATTCTGTTCCTAATTCTTTAAAATATATAATTAAGTTACTTGTTGTAAAAAATCTTTCTTTGTAATGCAAGTATTTACTGCTTGAAACTTCCTTTTTAGAACTATTTTTTTCTACATCCCATAACTTTTGATATGCTTCGTTTTCATTTTAACTTGTTTAAAAACATTTTTCATTTTCACTTTTGATTTCCTATTTAACTCATTGATTGCTCAAGAGTGGTTTTTTTCGCATCACCTACCCCTGCCCTCTCTCCCTGGTCCTTCCAACTGTTGTTGCCTTTCTGTCTGCAAAAGCTTTATTTTCATCATTTCCTCCCTTAAATTTTTTTTAATCCTCCTTTTCCTCCTTACCTTCCCCTCTCCATCTCTTATACCCTTATCCATTTGAAAAAAGCTCCCTATTTCCCATTTATCTATCTCCTATTTGACTCTTTATATCCATACCATCTCTATTTTATTTTATTTTATTTATTTTCAAGAGTGAAACATAAGCAAAAATAAAAATGATACAGAGTTTCAAAAGAGCATAAGAAATTAGCAATGGTTAACGTATCGCACATTGTTGTCTTCAAAGTAGTTGCTCAGATTACAAGACATAGGCTTGCAAAATTAACCAATATAAGAACAAACCTAACTTTTCAATGAATTAAAAGAAGTTAGTATTGTAGTTGTGTTCGCTCTATCTCTACTTCTATCTGTATCTCCTCTCACTGAGTTTGTCATTTAAGAGAAACCATGTGATATTAAACCTTGTGTGTTTGACTTATTTTGCTTAATATTATGGTCTCAGGTTGCATCCATTTATGAACAAAAGGCTCAAGTTTGCCTTTCTTTATGCAGATGTGTTATGTCCATTTCCCAACTCACCATGATAAATGTAATCATTTTGTCCTGCAAACTTGTGTAGTAAAAGAAAAGGAATGTGTTGTTTAATGAATTCTCCAGTTTGTTTTGACCATTGATTTCTAGTTTCTTTCTATTATGATTTGTATGATGTCAGTGTTATTAAATTTGTTAAGGCTTTTTCTGTGGCCTAATAGGTGAGCCACTCTGAAGAATGTCCTGTGTGTTTGAGAAGATTATGTGGACTGATTGTGCATTCTGGTTTATTGGTCTCTGTCCACTCTTTCCTGTATGGGTTCCCTGGAGTGAAAGCATATGGTGCACCTCCTTTCTGTTTTCAGTATCTCCCAGGAATTCATGTCTTATGCTTTTGGATTTATTTGGTTTTTAGTGTTACTTAAGTCCTCTCTTTGCTCACTGAACTTTTATCTTGTTGTTCTATCCAGTTTTAAAAATGGGTTATTAACATCTCCTTTCTGAAATGTTGCTCTTTCTTCCTTCAGATCTGTCAATATTTGGTTTATATATATGCGTTCTGTTGTTAGATGTATGCATATTATATTTTTTATTCTTTCCAGTGATTTGAAACTTTCAACATTATATAAAATTACTTTTGTCTGTTGTTGTGGGAGACAACTTGAGTGGGTCCCCTTGAACGCAGAACAACTGCTGCAACTTTGATTATATCGAGACTAATTTCCTTATGTTGATATATACAGAGCTGACTATGGTATTTCCTACTCTCTTCAGTTGGCTCTAAGCATTGCAAATAAGGCTAGCTGAGGTACTGTCATGTAATCTCTAAAGCCATCAGGCAGTGTCCTGTTTCCTCCCATAGTGATCATTGTAAAACATATAACACACAGTGGGATGGCAAGGCCAGTCAGCTCCAGGAATGTCAACTGGGTATGAACCTCAAGAAAGAGGCTATGAGTTCCCAGGGCATAAAGTTTGCATATCAGAAACTGAAACAGCAGCCTCCTAAAACAGTTCAGTTGCTATCTTGATTGGGTTGTGCAAATTGATCCCTCTGCAAATCTTTATCTCTGCATTTTGCAGAGATACCTTTCTCATTACCTGCCCAGCCAGCTCAGGTTACTCATGTAGTTCCAGCTGCCCTCACTGTCACTCATCCTCAAACCACCCCCTTGCTTCACTAGTTAATAAATTCTGGGAGAGGCTTAGGATCAAGGTCTTTGTCTGCATGTCCTCATGAGGATTGGACTTAAGACCCTGGGTTGCCCTTAACTTTGAATATGTCTCGGTGTCTTTACTCTTGCCGTGAGTTGCATTGGGGATAGTAGATTGGAATTAACTTGTTGGGATTCCCATAACATCTCAGTGGAATTATAAATATAATTTTTTGGACTGTGAGGAAGACTAAAGAAGGGATTACAGTACTTGGATTACAGTACTCAATGTTTGGGATTACAATATCTTGTTATAATTTTTCACTTAAATTTATATTGCCTGGTATAAGTGCGACCAACCCTCTTCTTTTGTGGTTACCATTTATAGGCAATATTTTTTTCTATCTTTTCATTACAACTTACGGGACCTTCCATCTAAATCGAGTCTTTTGTAGACAACGTAGAGTTGGATCTTTTTTATATTTTAACCTATTAAGCCATCTGTGTCTTTTGATTGGAGAATTTAATCCATTTATATTTAAAGTAATTTGCAATAGGAAAGGCCTTACTTCTGCCATTTTCTTACTTTCTTATGCATCAGTTTCCTGAGCTCATTGAGTGCCTTCAAAGGGTTATTTTGAATTATTTGTGATGCAATTCATATGCCTCCATTTATTTATCATTAATTTCTAAAGATTTATTTTGTTGTTTTGATGGGGCCATTTTCCTGTTTCTTTTTTTAATGTCTATGTATATTATTTTATTTTATGGTAAAAAGGTAAAACAAAATTTCATAACAAAATACTAGTTAATACATTGCATGTTGTTATCTTTAAAGTAGTTGCTTGGAGTACAAGATATGAGCATAAACATTTCTCCAATTGATATTAGCACAAACCTTCCTTTTCAATGAACTAAGAGACACTAATAGTCTTAACTTACTTGCATTTTTTTCCCTTTCCCACCCATCCTTTCCCCTTTCCCCCATCTTAGTTCCTTTTTCCTTTTTGAACAATTTCTTCCCAATTCACAATTGTAGACCTTAGTTACTTTTTCAGCTTCCAAAAGAGGTGATAGTTTTATACAATGGAGTACTATTCAGCCATAAAGGAGGATAAACTTGAGACTTTTATAGGTAAAGGGATGAAAGAGATCATACTCATAAGTGAAATAAATCCTATTTCTTCATGTCACTCATAACTTTATGTTGGTATTTGCACATATGAAAAACATCCACCTTTCCCAGTCTTTATGATCTAGCTCCACAAGTAAAGACTGTCACCAGTCAGTTGAGGCAGAGGTTCTGGGAGTTCTCAAATTCTTTCTGTGACTGTACCTTCTCTGGGCTTATGCACATAGATTTCTAATAGAGGAATTTGTTGGTTTCCTTTTTCTTTTTTCAGAGTTTATAGCATTAACCCCTTTGATATCTATTTATATAAAATAAATCTTCAAAAGCAGCAGCCTGCCACTCAGATCTTTTGTATTTTCACTGGCCTCTAGGCATCCAGAATATATTAGATTTGATCTGCACTAATAGAAATGTAAGACACAAATCAATGCCACGGATACCCTTCATAAAGCTGGCTATGGAATGTCCCAGTTTTCCCCTCTCTTCATTAGTGAGAGGCCACTAACATGCCTTGGGCTCAGTCTGCTGTACCATGGGTCCTCTGGAACAGCAGCGCGAAGTCCAGCTCTTCTGGGCTCTTTGTAGACTCCAGTAATCTATAGTAGAACAAAAGCTGCAAGATGTAGGTATAACTCCAGACACCAATTATTAAGTACCTTGACTACATCAGTGATATTTAATTTTCACAATAGGATTGTGGATATATTGCCTTCATATTCCGATTTTATGGGGAAATAAATGAATGCATAGAAAGAATGGTTCACTTTTCCAATGTCATACAGCTTATTAATGGAAAAACTGGGAACTAAATCCAAGCTTTTTTAACTCCACAGCCTGTGCCCAAAAGACAGAAGGAATACACAGTAGCTCTCATACCCAAGTAATTTAACTCAGTGGCTAGTCTGCAAGTAAAAGCTTACAAGAACAAAACAAAACAAAATAGCTCAACAACATAAAAGTTTAAAAAACCAAAACAAAATCAGAAAAATCTCCCAAACTCAGTATCCAATTTAGAAGATATTATGTGAAGTTTAAAACTTATATTTGAATTACATAGAATTATTACTTATGCCTCAAAATTAAATTTTCTTGTTTTTTTTAAAAAAATTTCTGTCTTGTATTCTGTCTACATCCTTTTATATTTCACCTATCTTTCTATATTGGGAGAACAGGTGATGCTTTTGGGAGACTATATGGTGTGAGATAAAGAACTAGCATTATTCGTTTTTAAAGATTAGTCAAGAAATCTAGTGACTCTTTTTATTTATTTTATTTATCTATTTATTTTAGTTGTATTGATCTTTGACAGTTTCTTATTAGGGGAGAAACTTTGTTTTTTATTTTGATCTTTAATATTCTCCAAGAATTTTGGTTCATATTTATTTTATCCTTAGTTTCCTTTCTTATTCTCATGAGGAGACAGGTAGTCATCTTATAGGAAAGTTTTTTTTTTTTTTTTGTACCGGGGATTGAACTCATGACCTTGTACTTACCAGGTAAGCACTTGAACTGCTGACCTAAATCCCTGGCCCAAGAAAGTTCTTTTATCTATTTCTTTGTTGGCTTTCCCTGGCACTGCTATTCCCCTTTCCCCAGTCCACTCTCTCTTGTTAATCATTATTTTGAGCATACCAAGGATCAATTTTCCACTTTATATAAGTACCAAAGATTTTCCACCTTGAAAACGAAACACATACAGTATGGAACAATAATATAATGCTTGCTTCTTTAGTTTAACATTATATTTGAATTTGTAGAATTGAGTACAAATATTTACCACGTTTTGTCATTGCTATGTGATCACAACCACGATATATTTATTCATTATATTGTTAATACACTTGTTGATTGGTTGCTGGCTTTCAGCTATTATGAATAGTTCTACTATGAATATTCTTATACATGTCATTTCATGAACACACACACACAGATTCCTTGCACTCTGCTAAGAAATTTGTAGATGTTTTGCCTCATTTTTGAGCATTCAATTGCCTAGTTTACTTGAGAATTCGTAACTCAAAATAAATGAAGATAATGAAGGATTTGAAAAAACAGTAAGACCTTATGGATTAGGCAAATGGGGGACAGACTGGTTACTTGCATAAAATGCTGTTGAAGCATATTGTTTTCTTGCACTAAATCTTGTAAGACAATTTGGAAGGGGAAACGACTTGAAATTGCATGAGAAAGATGTCTTTTCCAGTGTAGCTTCATTCAGAGATTAATTTTGGTAGAGGCTGCTTGTATACCAAGAATTTGAAGAAATTTAGTGTGCAATGAATGAATATAAGATTTTAGTATAAAAATATACATGTATATTATTAGCAGATAGACCTATATTAAATCTAGATACTTGGATTTTTAAATTGAAATTTAGAATTTATTCATTTATAGTCTGTGAATTATTCTGACGTATGTTCTGGGAATATTTCCAGTGGTCAGTGACAATTTCTCAGCCTGGGAGACTAGATGAAGCTCATGTGAAGTAGCTTGCAGAACCAAGGCTGACTTTGGTCCTGAGATCTACTTTCCATCCCTCAGTGATGTCCTGCATTTGGTCTGGAACAGAACTGCACTGTTGGAATTCTGGGAACTTTTCTACTGGGCATAAGTGTTTTCCTTTCCTAAACCAAAAATACATCTGCCTCTTCTGAGGAGGAAAGCAGGCAGGTTTGCCTTGGCTGTAGTCCAGTGGTCCAGAGTCAGGCCCTTAAGTGCTTTTTCAACCGCCCAGACTAGTTTCTTTGAGGGTCAGTCCTTGACTAGAAAGGAAATTACCCAGCTATTTCTGTTCTGGCATATACCAGTACACAGCTGTTTCTTTTGATTCCGTAGGAGAATGAACTTGAACCAGTACCTTTTGTAGATAGGAGGATACAACTAGTAGGAAAGAGAAAATATTTTCATTAACTTACAAATGTTGGAAATTATAGAAGTCATACTTTATAATATCTTATTCATTAAATGTTCCTCATCTGTACTATATAATAGTGTTTTTTAAAAAAGTACTTCTAACACTAAGAAGTGGTTGAAATTCCAAGTATGTACTCTAATATTTCTTAATATGTGACTCACAATCCTAGGAAGGCAACCTAAGAATTTTCATTACTAACAGTCATCTCAGATGATTCTGATGTACACTAACATTTGTGGACAGCTGGCTTAAGCTCTAAATACTTTATTGAGTTAGCATGCATTTGAGAATAAAAGGAAATTTAGCAAGAAAACAAAAATTACTTACCTAGATCAACTGACATAAAGTTAAGGATCATTTTAAGTGCTTAATTCTAGCAGTAATTTAGAATTTTTTTTAAAGCCGCAGGGCCTGGGGCCTGGGATCTAGCTCAGTGGCACAGCACCTGCCTGGCCAGAATGAGGTTGTGAGTTTGATTCCTGGTGCACACACACACACACACACATGCTTCAAGGTCTTTTAATCACATGGAACTGTCTCAAGAATACCTTCATATTTCAGAAGATAAATGTTCTTAACATTGAGTCTTTAATAGATTTACATTACAGGAAACTCCACTCTGCAGAAATAAAAGTACCATGGGGTTTCAGCATCATTACTTTGTCAAAATTTACTCCAACTTTTTAAACATTTCCATGAAATGTTTTTCAGTCTGGTTGGCAGTGAGGGAAAGATCAAGGGAGAAGAATATGAAAAAAGGGTATAAATTTTTCTTAGGTTCACAGTGGGTTACAGTGGGATACCTCTATTATCAGTCAATATCTGCTCCTGAGTAAGTTCCATGTGCCTTCTTTTCTTCTTGAACTAAGTGTAAATATATCTAGATTACATTTCTTGAATAAATTTTGGGAAAGAAGTTATGTATGTTTGATGCAGACTTCATATCAGACATAAGCTTTCACTGTACTATCAGCATAGCTATTTTTTTAATTACAGTATTTTTTCCCCACCATTCCATACCCTCCTCTAAGGATTAAAATCCTACATTTTAATGAATAATAGCATCTTAATCACAGCCTAAGTGACAAAATAGAAACCACATTTTATTACTAGTATACGGTACAATTTTTGTCATTAAAAATATAATTAGATTAACTATTCTATATTTGCCTCAGCTTTTAAGACAGTATTTGGACTGCACCAAAAGCATGATTATGAGAAGACTTAATCATCAAAAACAGAAGGTGATCTGTAGACTGGTTTTTGGTGTAATTTTTTTTAATTTAGAGTGCTTAAAAATACTAGTATTGCCTTCCTAACTCCCTCTTGAGGTCTGTTGAAATAGTTTACAACTCTTGGATTCTGAGAATCATGCAAAAGTGAAATATATTTCCAGTCACAATTTTAAGGTGGATTTCATAAGTTTCTTTGAATTTGCCCCTTCATTTACTGAATAATGAATGTTTGAGTACTAATCAGAGGACAGCCACTCTTCACTGGACTGGAGATACTGTAGCAGTGAACCAAACCAACAAATACCCATGGAATCAGAGATCTTATCTTGTAAAAGGGAGGATACAGGAAATGAAAACTATAAATGAAAATAGTAAGTTGGAAAGAAATAAGTGCTATGGAAAAAATGATCAAGGGAAAAGGGGTGGGGAGGGTTGAGTGATGGTCTTTGTGCTTCTGACCTTGCTTACAAACCATGGAGCATCTGAAATGACACTAAGATGCTAAAATACTGCTTTCTTTGGGTCTTTGGTTGCCAGTGGTTTATTTCCTAATTTAGAATCAAGATTAGTAATGTGTTTCCAGGTTCCCCTAAATTCCCCTGAAAGATGGTTAATCTTGATTGTCAACTGAATCACCTAGGGGATTAGTAAAGTACTCTGGGTGTGCTGAATGGTTGGTGGGGATGTGATCTTGGTGATTATATGTGATCCCTAGCCCTTTCCTCTTTGGGACTGTTTCTCTGCTCGATGCTTCCTAAATTCCATGAGTTGAACAGCTTTCCTTCACCATGATGTTTCTGTGGTAAAGCCTGCTCACCATGGACTAAAACCTCTGTAACTGTGAGCTAAAATAAACCATTTTCTCTTTTAAGTTGTATATCTCAAGCATTATGTTCCAGCAATAGAAAAATTGACTAATGCAGTGTCCTTATCTAACATAGTCTGTTTGGGATGTATAAGTGATACTTGTTTAGAAAAATCAAAGACTAAAAATTTTCTGTTCATTGTGGGTAAAGTGGGAATGATTAAGTGATTATCATATTAAAACCCAAGTAGAAAATTGCTGGTTGCCTTTTGAAAAATGCATTCAATTTGCTAGAGCTGAAAACTTAACATATAATTAAAGTAGTTATATTGGAGTTATTACAATTAATTTGCATTGCTTTAAAGCCACTTCTATAATTTATGATTTATATTTTATGGGAGAAATGAGATCTTCTCAAAGATAATAACGTGTTTTATTTACTGAAACTGAAGTAAGCTAGCAGAGTAATTGTGTCCCACAAAAAGCTAGGAAAGATGTAGGGAAGATGAAGACAACAGGCCCAGAAGTGTTGCTATTCCAAATACCTTGAAGTAGCTTTTAGTCTTAAGGAGCTCTCCTGATTTGGAGAAAGTGGAAATTCCCAGGGGTATTTATAGGTCTCTCCAAAACTATTGTTTCCCTTGTAACTTAAAATACTCAACTGAGATTGAATCAGAAGTCTTCGGTCCAGATTTAATGATCACTAACTTTGTGGCAGTAAAAAAATTCGCTTAGATTTTCTGAGTCTAATATATCACAGTGTTAAAATAAAGATAATGGTATTTAATATGACAGGAAGTCTTTAAGAGTTAAAATACAATTACATGAGAAAACATACCTAGATCTAGTCCTTATAAAACCTCATAATAATAGATGCTAACTGAAAACAGATTTCAAGCCTGAGATATATCTAAGGAAGCTCTTTCTGTTATGCATAGAATAGAAGATGTACTTTCTTAAAATCTAACTATCCTGGGAATCTGCAAGTCCACTTTTGGGATTTAGTGACGACAGACTTTGAGGTTGCTGTGGGTTTACTTGGCAATCCCTGTTCTGCTTCGCCTCCTACCACTCCTCTTTTGCTCAAAAAGGGGAGAATTACATTCAACTGGCTTTTGTTAATTGCACAGGCAATCCATGTTTGTTTTATAAATATTAGAAAATGGAGATGGACACATTTGAATAAATGACTCCATAATGACTCCTCCCCAAATAACTTTTTTTTTTTTTTGCGGCACCGGGGATTGAACTCACAACCTTGCGCCTGCCAGGGCAGACGCTTAAGGCACTGAGTCAAACTCCCAGCCCTGGTGTTTTTGAGGCAGGGTCGCACTATGTAGCTCAGGTCGGCCTAATGCTCGCGTTGTAGCCCAAGCCGGCCTCAAACTCACAACGCTCCGCTTACCTCAGCCTCCCGAGTGCTGGGATTAAAGGCGTGCGCCACCACGCCCGGCTCTTCCCAAATAACTTTATGAGGATTTTTCATCATTTCTTTCTTCATGAAATTCTCTCCCCATCCCCCATACATAGGCATACACTGTGTTTTGTACACTGTGTTTTGTTTAACACGACCTGAGTATTTTCCATGCCATCCATCAGGTATCTCAATGACTGTGCAATATTAATTTACTATACATATGTTGTATAATTTATTAAATAAAGCCACTATTGTTGAACATTTTAAGTATTTTTACTTTTTTTGAACAGAAAACATAAGTGTGTGAAGATATTTTTTTACATAAGCATACTTTTTTTTTTTTTTTTTTTGTGGCACCAGGGATCGAACTCACAGCCTCATGCCTGCCAGACAGGCACTTAAGCCACTGAGCCAAACTCCCGGCCCTATAAGCATGCTTTTTTACTTTTTATTTTGAAAGGAATAAAACAAAACAATAAAACAGAGCAAAACAAAACAGTGAGAACAACATTGGATTTCAAAAACAAGACAGAAGGAAATCCCCCATAGTTGCTATATTGCATATTGTCATCCTCTAAACAGACTACCGACTTTAGGCCTGCAAAAAACTCAACCAAACAATACAAGCATTAAATTGTTTTTGTACCGCAGTTGCTATCACTCCAACCTGTGCTCCTCTGAATCAGCTGGTTGCCTACTAGGGGACAGGAGCTTGTATGTGTGCTGGGGCTCTTCTCGTCTCCCATCCCATGTGCTGCCTGGCTCGCAGGAATGGCGGGCTGACTTCTTGGTTCTCTTCCTGGCCCGTGAGTATGGCTGCCATAACCCATAGGTCCCACCGTTTCTGCTCTAGGTTTCCTACATTTTACCTCCTTTAGCAGTTCTTCTATTGCTTTCCTCTTCAGTTCCTGGTCCTGTTTCACTGAGGGGTGGCTTCTGGAGTCCTTAGGTGGTGCTGGTGGAATGGAGGTTCTGTCCCATAGTGTGAAATGCGTGGGTAACAAGCATCCATTTTAAAGGATTAATCCCTAGAAGTACAATTCATTATTTAATGAATATGTGCTTATATATATTTTTAAGTCTTTTGATCTGTTTAATGTTCTATTTTGCACATTTTTTGAGGCTATAGCTCAAATTATTATAGAACTGTAGAATAAGCGGGCGTCTTTCTTCATATATTTGTTTTAATCAGGTACTATTATCAGAAACACTTTTATTGTAAAATGTAACCCAGAGAGAGGAAAGCACATACATGCAAATATATATGTACATGTCTATGAATATATGAGTTATAACAGGGTAATTATCCTTGTAACTACTGCATGGGCCATGGAATGAAACATTCCCTCCAGCCCCCAGGAACCTTTCCATGCAACCCATCACAACGCCAGCCCTGGCCACATCCCACCAAAAGGATGGAAGTCTGCTCCTGACCTTGTAACTTTTGAATTGCTCTGTAGTTTCATCATTGACTATGTGTCCCTAGGAAATATTATTTAGCCTCACTTACTACTTTAGCATCGAATGCCTTTCAAGACTTTTAATCTGTACATTGACCCTCCTGGCCTCCTCTTTCCTCTTTCTTATAATTTGAGAAACCTTGTTGTAGCGTGCATGGTATCCCATTGTCTGGACTTGGCTGTTGGCATGCTCATGGTCTAGTCTGTCTTTCCTCTATTTCCTGCAGGTCGACAGTGGGTCTAGGGTCTCGATCAGACTTAAATTCAATATTTTGGTGAGATAGTAGGTGATAAGGTGATGAAAAATTATATTCTCTTCCAGAGACACACTCGTGCTGTCTGTCCTTTTGTGATATTAGGATAGATGCTCAATTTCTAGACACATTGACTTGTACCAGATTGCCAAATTATAATATTTTAAAAAATTTTATTTGACACCAAAAGTAATTTTAAAATGTTTTCTCTTATCTACTATTCAGTTATCAGAAGGCATAATCCATTTAGGAAAGACAGGGAGGATGCATGATTCTTTTGTTCGTTCAGTTCTTAAAATGATCAGTTTAATTTAATGTCATTAAAAAATACTACCTTCAACATGCTAGTGTGTTTTGAACCACTGAAATTTTATTCCTACTGAGATTTAAATCATCCTATCTGTGGGCTGCAGAAAAGTTTTGTTGTTACTTACTGGTTTTTGGCAGTTTATCTGTTCATGATATGTTCACATGTTCCAATCTCACTTTTTACATTTCCTCCTCTAGCCTGCTCTCCAAGAATTTCTGGTTTCATTTATCAGGACATGGTAGCACAGTACTTCTACATGGATTTTGGGGAAAGCTCATAGCTACTGAGTTTACCATTGTTTTTCATGTCCCACATCTTATATCATGTGAGTATAGTTTGATGCTTTCAGGAAAAGTGTTACATTTTTGATTCAGTTTGTCTTTTGGTCATAGTTTTAGTGTCTGTAGGATATTCTTTGCTGTATTCTCCATTTCTTGCAATTATTTTGCATAATGGAGCCTTGCTACTTTTTTTCTTGGTCATTTTAAAGTGAATTTAGATTTCCTGAAATTTTATAAAGAGACTTTATTTAGGTAACCTTTCTAACTGCATAGAATTCTTTTTTACCCCTTTAAGAAAAATTTTCATGTAGAATATGACAACATGCATTTGAGAGTCCTTGATTCTGTTCTTGGCTATCTCCCCCCACCCCCAATATCCGGATCTTCTCTTACTTTTGTCTGGACCTGTACATTTTTATTTCACTCCCAGCAGTGCCACCAGGTCACGTGAATGTGGGGCCCTGGATTTTGGGAATTGTAGATGAGCTTCCGTAGCCCATTTTGCAGGCCTTTGACACTCATTTGCTGTTACATTTGACAACATCCGTCCCAGCTCAGTTGTCCTGGTGTCACAGCACATCCAGATGGAGGGCAGGAAGGCAAGCGAAGTAAAAAGAGTGAAGATGTATGTGTACACGTGGCAGCCCCTCACAGGGAATGGAATCACTGTGTACAACGAAGGCACACAAATGAACAGTTTTTAGAAATGTGATAGAGGTAGAGGTGGAAGCAATTTGCCTCAGGTATAGCAGGGAAGCGGTGCTTGCTTTTTCCTGGAAAATATTTTTAAAAAGGAAGATTTCCTGGAATTTTTTCTCCTGTAGACAGTAGGTCTACTTTATAGTATCAGCCAACACTGGGGACAATAAACATCAATAACACAATCATCCTCCCACCTGGGCAGTGACTCCCACAGTGTGGCCTCCACCTCTACCTCCATGATCTCCAATCAGGCTCTCCAAGGTTTTGGTGTATACTCGCTGACAGTTATTTTGGGCTCATCTCATCGTTTTTCAGTTCCACTAAAGCCCTTCACTTTCCTGCTTGCTCTTCTTGCACAACTTCCCAAGTCATGGTTTTCGGGGCTGGGGGGAGGCTTGTCCCCAACTCGTTACTTTTGTTATAAACGTTGTCCCTGCGGTTTTGGCTTTATTGTCTTGCTGTTCTGTCTGTTTTCCTGGAGTTTTTCTGAGCAATCCAACGGCCTTAGTGTCACTGTTTCTGCCATCTTCCAGGACCCCTGGGTATTTTCAGTCATGTTTATTCATTCATTTATTTGTTTTGTTTTTTTGAGACAGAGTCTCACTATGTAGCTTAGGCTGGCCTTGAACTTGTGGTGATGACCTTGCCTCAGCCTCCCGTATGCTGGGATTACAGGCATGTGCCATTACGCTGGGCTGGTATTTTCGTTTTTAACCTTTGCTCATCTGAAACAAAGACATAAATTGTATCACACTATTTTTAAATTTTCAAGGTTTGGTTTTTTGGAACCCTGATAATTTTAAAAGTGTATTTATTTATTTTTGTCTATTTGTATTTTTCTTTTATATATGACCTATTTTTAGTTTTATAGATTTTTCTTTTACAGTGTTAATACAAAAACTATTATTTGTATAGTTTTATAAACTTTAACTCTTTGTTTACTCATGTTGTAATAGTAATAATGAGAGTAGTTTTTTTAAATAAGGTGGCATTTGTCATTTAAAATAATGTGATACAAAATGGTTTTAAACATTAAGTGAATGAGTTTCTCATTTTCTTTTCCTACGTGGTTTTGTAGAAATACCCATTGAAGAGTTTTGTAAATTTTACTGCTATACAATAGTTAATGAATGTCCTTACAGGATAAAGAACAATGGAGTCTTAGAAAGCAACACGTTTTCTTAATTTGAAGTGAGACCAAGCAGTGTAACTCACATCTGTGGATGAACTCTGTAACTCCAGCCTGTGAAGCAAATAATAGCTGAGGCTTATGCTGGCCTCACCATTTACAGACTTCTTCCGCTTATATGATTTGAGACTCACAGTAATTCACAAACTTAGGAAAATAACCACCCAAAGGCAGCAGCCATGGATTCCTTTTCCAAGGGAAATCTGCCTCATTGTAAATTTCTGGTTGCTAAGGGACCTAAAGGTCAGCATTAGCAACCAGTGAGGGAAAGAAAAAAATAAATAAATAAAAAAGGGAAAGAAAAAATAAATAAATAAAAAAGGATAAATCAGTTCGCAGACATTTGCCAGGAAGTGGATTGTTTGCAGATTACTTGGCAGAGGCTCCATTAAAGAAGCGAACCTCTGGACCCGCCCCTTCACTCAACTTTTCCTGTCTGCTGGGCTCCAGAGAAACAAATGTTTAGATACATTTTGAACTATCAAAACCAGCAGTTTATACTAATTGGAACAAAAGATATTATAAAGACCCGATTACCTTAAAATGTTACCTACTTTTCTTACAGCAGACAAGATGTTTCACTTTCTACTTTGAAAAATATTAGGCAAGATCGCCCTTTCTAGAAGTATCTCTGGTTTGAAATATTTAAGGAAACCCTAAAGTCCCAATGCAGTTTGGTAAATTATGTATTGAAGATTTTTTTTTAACTTTAGCTCAGATTTATTTGCATTTATGATGTAACAATTCTGGTGAGTCAGAAATACACCATATTTGGTTTTCAGTTTTTTCCTTTTAACGGCTTCCTCTGTCTTTTTTTTTTTTTTTTTTTCATGCTCAACAAATGTAAAATATTTTAATCAAGCGAAAACAGGCGAAAATGTGACTCATTCTTCTCGGCTAGGGATTGGTTGGCTGACGTCATCACTGTGGCTACAGCCAAGCAGTTCTAAGGAGTATAATCAATCTTCAGATCCTGTGCTTCAGTTAGGAATGAAGGCATTTTATTCTAAACTCTCTTTATCTTCCTTTTCCTCCTCCTTTTCGGTTCCTTCCAAAAAAAGTGGGGAGGGGGTCAAGAAGCTCTTGAATGGTTTCATACTTTTCTTGTGCGTCATACCACATACATTTCCTTTCACCCCTACTGTTTCCATTCCACTGCTGAATGTATATTTCTCCTGAAGGCTGTTTGCTACTCTTCAAAGAGAAAAAAACACACACACACACACACACACACACAAAAATTTATATTTAACAGCTTAAAAACGCTGCTGATTCTAGCCTCTCTCTAAAGACAGATGCTATCCGTTGCTTTCATGGCTTTATCCAGCATCCTAGTCTGAGGGCTCTGAAATCTTTATCTTCAGGATCAATCTGTTTAAGGGACCAGGCACAAACTCAACTCATAAATGATATCACTCCTCAGATGTTCCATAAGCATCATGCATTTAAAATATTCAAAGCCTAGTTAGTTATTCCTACCAGACATTCAATGCTGATCTCTTTATTTTTCATTGCAATTAAAAGTTTCATCATTTGTCAGTCACCAAAATTTAAGAGTCTCTAAGGTTTTTTTTTTTAAACTTTGTGAGTCTTTCTATTGAATCAGTGGCCAAACATCATTGCTTCTTTGAGAAGACGAAAACTAGCAGGGAAGTAGCTGGCAAAAGAAAGCAGTGAGCAGTCTTCAGGATTAGTTTGAGTATTCAATCCCCGTTTTAGTTGCCTACAAGGAAGACTTTGAAATTAGAAGCTGGGGCTTCTACTGTTACTATCTGTGTGATCCAGTGATACAGGGGAACGAAACTACCAACCTACTAGATGTCCAGTATGAGTTTGTGTTCTCTAAATCGAAGAATGAATTTTAGAAACAATGGGGATTAAGAGCAGAATATATTTATTGAGAGAAAGAAAGCATCTGTCTGAGAGACAGAAGGGGTTCCGAGTGGACTGCCAAAGACTGTCTTTTTAGGGACTCTTATAGAGTAAAACCATGAGGTGAGAGGGGTCCAAGGTGGGGAAAACATGGGAACTCGCAAGGTGGGCATGAGGTGGGACAGAACTATGGTCAATCAATATGATTAACTGCTCAGGTAAAATTGATTTAATCGGGAACAAATGGGAAAGCGAGTCATGTAGCAGGTGGGTATGCTTAAAGAGCAGTGACTCTTCCTATAGGGAGTTGAGATGGCGACTCCTGGCTTCCTCAGGGTGATAGAGACCTATTTAGAATATCAATCCTTAGGATGTGGGTGCATTCATTTGATCTTTTGTCTTGAGGCCTGACCCACAGCAGGAGGTGTCTGTCTCCCCCACAGTTGCGAGGTATCTGGTCTTCTGTACTGGCTCCTTTGAGGGCTTCACCCTGTCTGACTGCCTATAATATTTCTATCTAACTCAGCTGGCTGTAACACCAGGACCTGGTATTTGAATCTTCTCTGGGTCTCAGTTTCTTTGCTGATAAAAGATAAATAAATACAGCACCTGTCTCACAGAGATTATGGATTTAGAATAGTGCCTGTATGTTAATGTGCTGCACAAATATTAGCTAGTATTGTTTGTATCATGCTTAGCTTCACTCACACAGCCACTGACTTTATCTTGTCCAGAGGATTGAAATAGCCCATTAACAGGCAGTCCTACTTTTCATCTCATTTTGAACCCGTAGCAAAGTGCTTATTGGCCAATCATGGTCCATCCAGAACAAAGAAGCTATGCTGGGCATTCATTATAGATAACAGAGTGTGGGGATAGTCAGCCGTTACAGGACTGAGAGGCCAGAGCAAGCAGAGGAATCACTGAAGATGTGCTACCACCTCCAGAGCAGAAAGACCAGAGGCAGGATCCTGGGATTTTCAGAAACCAGAAGGCTAAAATGAAGGCTCCAGGAAGCAGGACTCAAGCCTGGAGGAAGGGCACCCTGGGTACTTACCAAGGGGGCAGATGTGGTTGGTTGTGGGTGGGCTGAAGAAGCTCAAATGTCATGACAGAATGACGGTTCCCCAAACATGGAACAAAAAGAAAGGAAGGGGTCCTTTTTCTTTTCTGCCATCCTTCCAGTTTCCTTCTGTAGCCTTGTATTTTCACAGTCTAACTGGGAAGTAGCTGACAAAACAAGGCTATCTGCAGATCTCAAAGGATGTAAGAAGATAGCTTCCAGAGGTGATTGTCTTGTATAGCATACTTTCTAAAAACACATCCTATTTGTCCTCCATTGGGAAACATCAGGTGGTTCCTCGTGGCTTAGGGAATGAAGTTCAGATTCCTCAAGTTTGGTCAAAATCTGCTTTCTGAACATAATGTCCCTTTGCTCCCTTATCGCTGACCCCATCTCACCTCTTCACCTCCAGGTCCTGCTGCACTGTGCCCTTGGCTTTGCTAGTCTCATTTCATTCTCCTGAATTATTGAATAACTCCATTGGTTTGCTTCTGTTGACTCTTTCATCTCCTTTTATTTTGAAAAAAATTTTCCTCATCCTTTAAGAGTTAACTCTTTCATTCAACTGAGCATTCTAGGTAAAATTCATCACCTGTTTCTTTCTGTTCCGGTAGATCATTTGTTCATTTATTTGATCAAGTGATATTGATCCCTTATCATGCAAGTGCATCTTCGTATACAGCAACTATACATAGAACAGTGAACAAAACATCTTCAATCTCTGCTAGGTGGAGCTCCCTCAGGAAGAGATTCTTAAACTGGGATTGGAGTTGACTAGTGATAAATGGGCAAAAGGTAGTGTGTTGGAGAACAGTAATGAATGTGTTTTAGAAAAGTTGATTTTGATATTCTTTTAAGACAGGTAAGAGAATTGAGAAGACTGTTGTGCAAATGATCAAAAGCAATAGCTAACTGGAGAACTCAACTTGGAATCTCAAGTCTATACATATTAATCAAGGTTCTGGGGAGACAGTAAAGAAAAGAAAAGTTCTATGGCTAAATTTTTAATAATGCCCACAATTAATGGGTGAGTCAATGGTTATAACCCCAAACGGAGAGAAGGTTCAGACAGAAACAGTGAAACAAAAAGAATGAAGTAGTCACAGTGTTGAGCGCTGCTGAGTTTTAGTAAGATAAGGATGCAGGTTTTTGCAGGTCATGAGATTTAATGGTTTTACTAGAGAACCTGGGAGTGTCTGCTGCATGCATTGCAGTGAATGAGAAAGTGAAGATGCGGGCAGTAAGGTAGAAAATTTATTTAAGGAATTTGGTAGAAAGAGAAATGATCCAGGACACCTTTTCTGGGCATTGTATTTATTTACCAGTTTTCTAAACAGCTAGCATGCGCACTTCCTGTGGGCAGCTTACTGATCTTTATGACCTTAGAAACTGGCTCTCCCTGAATGCTTGATAAAGGAGGCATGCAACTGATGATGATTGTTAAAGGGCACTGACTAATTGAAACTGCAAAATAACAAGAGCAAGGCCTGTATGCTTTAGCCTCACAGGGTCTTGCCTCTGTATCTTTAGGTTCTTATTTGACAGCTGCTCATGATGTACTGGGAAACAAATTATCCGAGGTCTTTGGGCCCATTTCTATGTGCCATGGTTACCAGGGCCTTTCAGCGTTCTGTTCCACAGGTCGGTCGTCCTCCATACCTCTCCATATCTTGTCCAGCTCCCTCAGTGTATTCGTCTCAAGTAACTTTCCCAAATTTGCTGTAGGGGTGAATAGGTTGGGCACACTTTTTTCAGGTAAGTTGCAAATAACAAACAAAAATTGGTGACTTTTTTCTTCTCCTCACTGGATATTCAGCTTGGGTGTAGCAGGGAACTATTCCTTAGCTTGAAGTGTTTTTGTTCGTCACAGGATATATTTTGGAGAAATAACTTCTTTCTTCTCAAATCACAACATGCAGATGGCTATTGTTACTGCTTTTCATGAAGCTGGTGTGGTCAGCTTGCACACTGGACGTGAAGCCCATGGGCTTTGGGACTCTGTGAGTGTTGTAACTGATAAGGATGGCAGGGTTTCATCTACACTCTTGTGACTTCTTTGTTGAATTTACCCCACTAAAGCTCAGTTCAACAATTGGATCTTTCAGTGATGCCTGCCATTTTCTCCATTTCTAAAAAATTGTGGTTACAGTCACCTCCTTATCCTTTTCCCCAGCTCTCCGAAGTCGCCTTACTTTGTTTTTTCTATGTTGGTCTCCTGGTTGCTGTTCAGCAACTCCGCTCCTAGGCTGTGAGGTCAGTTGCCCACCAAGTACTCCCTGAAAAGTTTACTCTAGACCGAAGAGATGCCAGGAGCAGGTTGTTGAGTGAGGGGGAATATAATCGTCTTATTTTAAACAGTTCCAATTAGGAAGTAAGAATTTTCCTGAAGTAGTAAGAAATTGGTCTGAAGACCAATTTTAAAATTACTTAAAGTAGCTGATATTTTTTTTCTGGTAAAGGTGATACCCTGCCTCTACAATGTTATACAGACTTTCAGTTTATAGGAAGTGTTCATTACTTTTATTTCTCTAGTAAATTATGAAGCTTTTCTAAAAATCTGAAGATCTGAATGCTTATACGGGCTCATAAGAAATAAAAAATATACAGCTTATAGGGACTTGTAAGAAATTAAAAATGTGCATATAGATAAACCAACAATTGTTGAAATCCACTCCTGGCCAGGTTTTCTATATACAGTTACTTTAGCAGTCCCCATAACATTTTTACCATTTACGGAGCATTATCTCCGCTTTACATCCAAAGGAAGAGTGGTTTGTAGAGAAGCACTTAGCTAACAAGTCGGGAAGAACATAGGAATCAAACCCAAGGCAAAATGCAAACCGTGCTGTTTCTAAACATTAAAATTCAGTCCAATTATTCTATCAACCATTGTGGCACTTATAGTAGTGACTTCACATTGTAATTAGGAACATGGGATTTGGCATTAAATTTCCTGGTATTGCAAGTGACTCACAGACCTGGGGGCCATGAACGTGTTATGTAACATCCTCAAGACTCAGCGTCAGTGCAAGCTGGAATAATCTGGGTAGACACTGGTGTTTAGTAAGTATAAAATAATAATTCTTTCATTAATTCAGAAATTTTGCTTTCTAAAAATAGAAGTAGCTTCCTTCTCTTTTGGCGAACAAGCTGTTTTTTAAGGTTGAGATTTACACATTCTTGTGAAAGTTTTGTTCCGTGCTTCTCGCTAGAGGCCTCAGCATGAAGGTGGGAGGCAAAGGTGACTATTGGTTTAGTGCAGCGAGGATAGGGTGTCACTGCTGGGAGGAAAGCAGTGGCAGGATTCTCTTTCTGTATTTCAAGGCATGAAAACCTACAGTAAACAGAGAACGTGTGGTAATGTTAATTGTTTCATGGATCTAATGAGTCAAATATGACCATCTACAAGTAGATCTCGAGACCTAGAGTCACAGATAAGTGAGAAGTATTCTACCGCTTTTATTCCACCATCCTACCCCATGGCCGCCATCATTAACCCAGCTCAAGGGGAGACTTTTTCTCAGGTCTTCCCAGTACAATACTTCAGTCAGTCACTAAATCTATCAGAAATCAGCGCAGAGAATGAAAACCATTTGGAGTCTTTGATTAAGGGTTTATTTTTAATACTATTGGGACAGAAATCAAATGAAAAAAATGAATTGGAAGATATTTTAGTGAGCCGAAATTATAGATGAAATGGATTTAAAAGTTTGAAAGTAAGTCTAAATCAACTCAGCAATTTCTGAATTGCAAGTAGCTCTAAAACTCTGAATGAGTAGGGAAGTTAGAGACACATGAACTCATAATTGGTAATGATTAATTAGCCAAAAAGAAGTCTTAAAATTTTCTAAAAATGGGAAAAATGAGGCACCAAGAGAGCATTCAGTCATTTTTCTCTTAACAGGATCTCTGAGCAAAGTCCATTTTAGTGAGTGAAATAGCACTTCTATTGCATTTTCAGTTTTGAAGCAGTAAACAGATTTACATTTCTCCATTAGATAGCATATTTCACTAAATTGCGAGTTAAAGAGTTTTTTTGTGACTATTTCTCATTTTTATGCAAAGCTATGGACTGATTTCTGTAACTTTTTTTTATCCTTTTCTAGCATTACTTTTTTGAAATGAAATGTGAAACATCTCATCTTTATAGAGGTTCTCACACATAGGTAAGTAATTAGACAGGCTAATAAGGCAGGGTCACCAGTTTCTCTGGAGATTGTGATGTCCTTGTGGAAAACAGTAAAATATCCAAAGTGAGTGAAGAACTATGGTCATGTAAGACAGATGTGGCCTTGTAATGAAGCTGAACTTCTTCATTGCAGCTGACAAAGTGGCAAAAATGCTTAATGCAGTTCACTCACTCTATAAATTTTTAAAATATCAAAATGGCACTCCTCTCTAAGCTTGCTATTTTGGCTATTCCTTTATGTCTAATTCAGCAGTTTTAGAAACATGAAAATATTCTGCATACAGCTGTGTTCCTACTCGCACAGACTCTATGTGCCAAAGCAAATACTGGTTTGCTCCCTGTAATTCTACCACCCCACCAGCGTCTCTCCTGTATTTATGGAATGGGTGTGTTGATTATAAGCTAGAGTTTTGGTGTTTGGTTCTTGACTACATTGTACTTAAGTTCATTCTATGTTTTATTTGGTTAGAACTTGAAAGCAATGCCACTTTTAGACTTGGGAGGGTGCAAAGAAATAAGACAAAACAATAATATTATGGTCATGGTATATCCTCATTATATGTCCTTGACCTGTACGTATATTTGAAGTACTCATCCTTTCTCTTGTTTCTGAAACGCACCTTAGACAGCTAAATCCATATTTATATTTTATGTGTATTGGGGGAAGTTACTGAACTTGAATTTTATTTTTAAGATTTTAATGCTTTCTAGAGAAAACTGTTTTTAGCAGAAGAGTGGTTTGAAATGTATCAGTAGTAGTAATGCTCTGGGAAGTTAAGCTGCCAAGAAAAACTCAAAGACTATAGATTTCCACTTTGAGGTTAATAAGAGCTGAAATGTAAATGAGTGAAATTTTCACCTCATGCCTTGTGACTCTGATCCCGCTTTCCTGTTCCCTCATCCTCATCCCTATGGTTTAGTCAAATCTCCCAGCAAAGGGAATTATTCTGAAGATTCTCAAATTCACAAGGCACACAGTAGTTGTATCCTCTTCCTCAGAGTGAGACAGGGAGTGTGACCCTCCGTCTCTGCCGTGTCACCCGACATGCTTATGCACTTCCTATGTCACCTCTTATCTGTACTCAGTAGCTCTCAATTTCCTGCCCTATGAATTGTCAACCTGGAGAAAGTAATTTCCACTGCTTCTGGAAGTGCTTCTTTTGTCTTCTCGGTCAGTTTCTTCGTTTCCTTTTAAGTAAGTCAAGTTTAGTCCGTCTTCTTTACTTGTTCTTTTCATCTCTTCCATTCATTACAAAATTTTCTTTCTCTTAAGACATTGTCTATAATCTCGGCTTTTAACAGTATAATCCACTTTATTTACATTTGCTATTAATTCCTGATTAGCATTGTATGTTATTATTTTTCTCTTTTTCTGTTTTTCTCTTGCTTTTTACAGGGCAGAATTTTGTACATTTATTTATGTATTTACTTCTTTATTTTTGTCGGTACTGGGGATTGAACTCACAACCTTGCGCCTTCCAAGCAGGCACTTAAGCCACTGAGCCAAACTCTCAGCCCTATTTTTTTCGAGGTAGGGTTGCACTATGTAGTTCAGGCCAGCCTTGCTCACTGCATTATTTCTTTTACATTCTACTCCCCTTGCCACATTACCGCATTATATTTTATTCATTTATCTATGCCATTTCAGTTACTAAAGATGTTGCCTTATATTAAATTGCCTAAAATTAATATCTATAACCTCTTATTAAATAAAATGGGAGCTTAAATGTATGGCTTTCCCTACCCTATGTATTGCAAATGTATCATACATTTATTATGTATATTCATATATCTTATGTATAATGTATAATACATATACATTATATACCATACAATATATTAATATATAACTATCAATATATAGCATATTACATTTTTAAAATACATGTTTTATTTCATTTTATTTTTATTGACACATTAGGGTTTTTTTCATTTCTTGTTTTGCTGTAGTAGGACTTGAGCCCAGACCCTTCCTACTGAGCTACATCCCTAGATCTTTTTATTTTATATTTTGAGACAGTCTTGCTAAGTCACTGAATTGCCTAGACTGGGCTTGAACTTGCAATCTTCATGCTTCATACTTCCAGTGTGTTAGAATTACGCATGTACACCACCATGCCTGACTTGTCGGTTTAATACAATCTATCATTAATGGATTTCTTTGTATTTATTTTTCCTAATTTTTTTCACATTTTTCTAAGTTTGAGGATCAGCATAATTTTCAACTTTGAAAAATTATTAGATATTATAAAATATCTTTTTATATATTACCTCTTTCTAATCCTCTTAATTTCCCTCCTTCTGGGACTCTAATTAGATGTGTGTTATATGTTGGGACATCTTTAATCTCTATATACTGTATCTGAATGTCCCTTTTATATTTCTCATTTTATTGCTTCTCTGTTTTATTGGATTTTCTTAAATTCGGTCTTCCAATTCACTAATCCTCTCTTCAACTTTATCTAGGCTATCTGCTTTTAAATTACCTGAGTATTTTGTGTGGTTGCATTTTGTCTCTATCATTAATGCTTGATTGGTGCTTGCCCTAGGGCCTATTGTATGCAATATTAATTAAGGCCAACCATCACATGCAATGTTAAACCTTACAAAAGTATGCTTCCAGTTTCTCTATTATAGGTTTTCCATTACCTGTGTCAAATAATTTGCTCTTTCATATGCTGTAATTCCTACTATTTTTTAGAGTTTTGTTATTTTTAGATTAAATTTTTAAAAATACTTTTAATTTTAAAATAAGATGTTTATATTCATGTTAGCTATTTCCAGGTCTTCAATTCATGTGTAGATCTAAGTTTTTGTCATCTTGTTTTTCCTGAATATTCTTTAACATTTCTTGCTGTGAAGGCTTCCAATAAAGAATTATCTCTCTTTTTCTTTGCCTGGAAAAAGTCTTTATTTCTTCTCCATTTGAAAGATAGTTTTTCTGGGTAAAGAATTCTTTGTTGATACTTTTTTTTTCTTTTAGTACTTCAAAGATAGTATTGCCTTTGTCTTCTGTCTTGTGACATTTCTAGTGAGAATTTGGCACAATTTATTTTCCCTTCTTTCTAACATGTCTTTTTTTTTCTGGTTGATTTCTAAATTTTCTTTTCTATCTTACGTTCTCAGGAATTTAGATATGATGGGTCTAAGTGTTTTTCCTCTGGTGTTTATTCAGGTTGGAGTTCTTTGAGCTGTAAGAATCAGTACCTTTTGTGGATTTTATCGTCCGGGAGACATTCTTGGCCATTGTCTCTTCAAATACTTCAGTCTGATTTTCTCTCTCTCTTCTGCTTCCTTTTGCACTGTGACTCCAACTTCTCATATTGTTCAAATCCAAACTACGTGATTGACCTGTAATCTCAGTGCTCTACTGGGTTATAGGATAAACAATTTTCTAGTTTGTCTGGCTTTTTACTTACTATTAGGGTAGAAACAGTACACTCAGTATGTTTGTTTTTTTTTTTTTTT
>RJWM01018876.1:0-40172 GCA_004363535.1 Dasyprocta punctata
TTTTGGTTGTTTCCAAGATTTAGCAGTTACAAATTGTGCTGCTATAAATTTGGGTGCACATATATTGCTGTGGTATGACAGTTTCAATTTTCCTGGGAAAATACCCAGAAGAAGAATAGCTGGGTTAAATGGGACTTCTAATCTTAGCTTTTTGAGGAATCTCCACACTGATTTCCACAATGGCTGCACCAATTTACACTCCCACCAATAGTGGAGGAGGGTTCCTTTTTTCCCACAGCCCCACCAACATTTGGTATCAGTTGATTTCTTGATGGCAGCCATTCTTCTGGAGTGAGATGGAATCTCAATGTTGTTTTAATTTGCATTTGTCACATGACCAGTGATGCTGAGCATGTCTTCATGTATTGATTTGCCATTTCTATTTCTTCATCTGAGTAGTGTGTATTCATCTCAGATGCCCATTTTTGGATTGGGTCTTGGAATTTGGAGGCCTGATGTTTTTCAGTTCTTTATATGTTCTAGATGTGAGTCCTTTGTTCAAAGTACAGTTGGCTAAAATTCTTTCCCATTCTGTGGGTTTTCTCTTCACTCTGTTGGTGATTTCTTTTGAAGTACAAAAACTTTTAAGTAAGAAGAGATCCCTGTTGTAGATTTTTTGAAACGCTTCCCATGCAGTTTGCATTTTGTTCATGAATTCTTTGCCTATCTGTATGTCTTCAAGATTTCTACCTACCTTGTCTTCTAGTAGATTTAGTGTTTCTATTTTAATATTTACATCCATTTTGACTTTCATTTAGTGCATGGTGATAGACATGACTCTAGTTTTAGCCTTCATCATGTGGAAAACCAATTTTTCCAGCACCATGTACTAAACATGCTGTCTTTCTTCCAGTGAACATGTTTAGCCTCTTTGTCCAATATAAGGTGGCTGAGTGTCTTTGTAGTTGTGTTGCAGCTTCTGATCTGTTCCATTGATCCTCAGGTATGTCTTTCTGCCAGTATCATGCTGATTTTATCACTGTAGCTTTGTGTATAATTTCAAGTCAGGGATTGAGATGTAGCCTGCCTTGCTTTTGTTGCCCATGATTGCCTTTGCTCTTGTAGGTCTCTTCTGTTTCCAAATGAATTTTAAGAATGTGTTCTCTAGATCTGTAAGGTATGTTAATGGTATTTTGATTGGGATTGTATTAAATCTGTATACCAGTTTTGGGAGTATGGTGGCCATTTTCACAATGTTTTTTCTTCCCATTTTCTAACATCCTCTTCTATCTCCTTTTTAAAAGTGCTATAGTTCTCAGTTTATAGGTCTTTTATATTCATTGTTAGGTTGATTCCTAAGTTTTTCATTGTTACTACTGCTAGATGCTACTGTGGAAGGTGTCATTTCCATAATTTCTCTCTCAGTGAGTTTGTTGTTTGTGTACAGGAATGCTATTGATTTTTGAGTGTTGACTTTGTATCCAGCTACATTGCTGAATTTGCTTATTAACTCTAGTAGTCTTTTGATAGAGTTTTTGGAATCTTCTATGTAGAGTATCATGTCATCTGCAAATAGTGATAATTAACTTCTTCCTTTCCTATCCTTATTCCTTTTATTTTTCTCTCTTGTCCTAATTTCTCTGGCTAATGTTTCCAGAACTATATTGAACAGGAGTGGTGATAGTGGACATACTTGTCTTGTTCCTGATTTTAGAGTGAAAGCTTTTAGTTTTTGTCCATTTATTATAATGTTGGCTATTGGTTTGTCACAGATGGCTTTTATCAGATTGAGGTAGATACCATCTATTCCAAGTTTCTTTAAGGTTTTTATCATGAACAAGTGTTGGACTTTATCAAAAGCTTTCCCTGTGTCTATAGAAATGATCATGTGATTTTTGTCTTAGTTCTGTTGATGTGGTATATTACATTTATTGTATGGTATACTATTCCTGCATTCCTGGGATAAATCCCACTTGGTCATGATGTATAATCTTCTTGATGATTTGCTGCATTCTATTTGCCAGTATTTTATTGAGAATCTTTTCATGGATGTTCATTAGGGAGATTGGCCTATAGTTATCCTTTTTAGTTGAGTCTTTCTCTGACTTTCGTATCATAGTAATACATACCTCCAGGAATGAGTTAGAAAGAATTGCTTCCCTTTCAGTTTCACTGAAAGGTTTGAGGAGTATTGGCATTAAATTTTCTCTAAGTTTCTTAAAGAATTCAATCGTGAATCCATCAGGATCCAGGCTTTTCTTTGTTGGTAAGTTTTCAATCATGTTTTCAATTTCAGTAGTTATTCAAAATTGTTGTATCTTCTTGATTCAACCTTGGTAATTCACACATTTCTAGAAATCTGTCCATTTCCTCTGTGTTTTTCACCCTGAGTAAAAGTTTTCAAGTAGGTATTCATGATCTTCTGAATTTTCATGGGATCTGTAGTAATCTCCACCTTTTCATTCCTTATTGTGTGAATTTGAGTATTTTCTTTCTTTTTCTTGATAAAGTTGGCTAGAGGTTTATCAATTTTGTTCATTCTCTCAAAGAACCAGCTCTTTGATTCATTAATTTTTTGTGTTGTTTTCTTAGACTCAATTGCATTAATTTCTGCTCTGATCTTTATAATTTTCTCTCTTCTATGAGCTTTGGGTTTGACTTGCTCTTCGTTTTTCTAGAAGCTTTAGGTTGTTTATTTATACTCATTCTGTTTTCCTGATGTGACAATTCATTGCTATATATTTTCCTCTTAGGACTGCTTTCATTGGGTTCTACAGGTTTCAGTATGATGTATCTGCATTTTCATTGAATTTTAGGTTTTGTTTAATTTCTTGATTTCACCTGCAATGTACTGGTTGTTCAAGAGGTTGTTATTTAATTTCCATGTGTTTATGTAGGTCTTATAGTTTCCAATTTCAATGCATTATGATCAGATAATAAGCATGGGGTAATTTCAATCCCTTTGCATTTACTTTAGCATGTTCTATGGGCTAACACATGGTCTATTATAAAGAATGTCCCATGTGCAGCTGAGAAAAATGTGTATTCTGATGTGGTTGGGTGGAACACTCTGCAAACATCTACTAAGTCCGTTTGTTCACAGGTTTGATTCACTTCTGTTATTTCTTTGCCTACTTTTTGTCTAGTTGATCTATCTCTTTATGACAGTGTGGTATTAAGTTCCTCTACTACAATTGTGTTATTGTGTATTTGGTTCTTCATGTCTATTAGTATTTGTCTTATATAGTTTGGTACTCCTGTATTTGGTGCGTATATATTTATGATTGTTAGTTCTTCCTCTTGAATTTTTCCCCTAACAAGTATGTAATGCCCTTCTTTATCTCTTTTGATCATTTTTGGTTTAAAGTTTATGCCATCTGCAAACAGAATGGCTAACCCCCTCTCTTTTTTCTGGGTTCCTGTTGCATGAAATATTGTTTTCCATCCTTTGACTTTTAATCTATGTGTTTCCTTTTGAGTCAGATGTGTTTCCTGTATACAGCATATTGTTGGGTCCTGTTTCTTGATCCTTTCTGTCAACCTGTTACTTTTAATTGGTGAATTGAGGCCATTTACATTGATGGATATAACTAATATGTACTGGCTTAACTTTGTCGTGTTATTTTCCTGTTGTTGGTATCCTGCTCTTCCCCCTTGTTTAATTGGTTACCCTGTCCGTTAGTTTCTTTCTGTTGTTGTTCTGGAAATTGTAGTCATTTTTATCTCTATCTAGTATGTCTTTCAGTACTCTTTCTAGGGTTAGTTTTGTGGACATAAATGTCTTCAGTTGCTCATTGTCATGGAAGTATCTTATTTTTCCATTAAATTTCAAAGAAAGTTTTGCAGGGTACATCAACCTGGGTTGAAAGTTGTTTTCTTTCAGGGCTTGAAATACTTTGCTCCAACCTTGTCTTGACTTGAGGCTTTTTTCTGAGAAGTCTTCTGTGATTCTAATAGGCTTTCCTTGACATGTGAGTTGTGTCTTTTCTCTAACAACTTTTAGTATTCTGTTTTTATGCTGGATTTCTGGGCTCTTAATTATTATATATGTCTGAGTGTAGAGTTATTTTGGTTATGATTGTTTGGCGTTCTATATGCCTCACTGGTCAGTATATCTGATTCTTTTACCATATTTGAGAAATTTTCTGCTATTACTTCTGTGAATAGTTTACTGATGTCATTTGCATTGACTCATGCATCTTCATTGATCCCTATTAGTTTTATATTGTTTGTGTTTGCATTGTCTTGAAGCTGTTAAATTCTCATTTCATGCTCTCATGCTATTTTTAAAAGTCCTTGCCTTTATGATCGTTAGCTGAAATTCTGTCCTCAAGGTCTGAAATTCTATCCTCACGTTCATTCAAATGGTTTTTCCAGCTTTTAATAGAATTTTTTATTTCCTGGATATCTCTTTGAATTTGTTTCATGCATTCCACTTCTTTTCTATATTGTTCATTCAAGGTTTCCATCATTTTCTCATGATCCTGTACTTTTTAATCTATGTCTTCTCTAGCTATGCTGAGCAACAGGTTCATTAAGGTCGTCATTTTTTTCTT
Source organism: Dasyprocta punctata (assembly GCA_004363535.1). NCBI lineage: Eukaryota > Metazoa > Chordata > Mammalia > Rodentia > Dasyproctidae > Dasyprocta > Dasyprocta punctata. The sequence goes on from RJWM01018876.1 coordinate 4,497, forward strand.
TACATGAGAGATTTTTTATGATTTCCTCTATAGCTTCATGAATTTGTTTGTTTATTTCATTTGGTATCTTTTCAGAAATTTCAGGTGTATGACGTTTAGTGTCCTCTATTTTGATGTCTCCTGTACTTGTTCCTGATGGACTGGACGTTTGAGACAGTGTTTTGCTTTTTTGTTTTGTCATTTTCACCTCTTGGGTTAATATTTTGGTCTTTTCAGCCCCACTGGTCTCAACTATCCATCATGTGTGTCTTAGGGACCTCCTGTGTGGTTGATGTTTGTCCAATTGCTGCGTCCACAATGAAGTGGAGGGGACAGTCACCTGAGTTCCTCCTGCAGGGCCTGTTGGGTGAGTCCTATATTCTTCCTAGGCTGACTAACCTAGGAGTACTGATGTAAGTCAACCTTTAGTTCCTATTGTTACTATGGCTTCAACCTTTTCCAGGCCACCAGATCTGCCTGGCTATAGTGTGCACCTCAACTGGGACCCTACTGTGTCACTGGGTATCTCGTAGGCCCTTTTGATTTCCTCCTAATTGCGGGAGAACTTGTTGGCACTCTCTTCAACCCACTTGGTGTTCTCTGAATAGAAGAAGAACTCTTCCGCACTTTTTCCAGGGTCACCAAGGTACTACAGCTGGGGGGAAGTTCACTGCTGCTTCTGTTTACTCACTGAGGTCCTCTATTTGGGGGAAAACTCACCACACTGTCACAAGCCCACTGAGGTCCTTTATGTGGGTAAGGGATTTCTGAGGGTCCCACCAGCCCACCAAGGTTCTACAGGTGGTAGAAGGAGTTGCTAATTGTCTGTGGGTTGCTGCAGTCTTCTGTGGGGTGAAGGTGACCTCCAATCCTGCTGGTCTCTGAGGACATGGGGCAAGGAGGAGGGGAGACCAGAGATCCTACCAGCCCCTAGGTCTGTGGGGTGAGGAGGGGGAGCAAGACCCATGATCCCAGCGGTCCCTAGGTCTGTGGGGTGAGGAGGGGAAGTAAGGCTGAGGATCCCAAAGACACCTGGATCCATGGAGCTGCTGTTTGAATTTAAAGGGCTTAGGGTAGGACAACAGCTTCAGGGTTGCTTCATTGCAAACATTCCTGAGTGGAGAGAGAGAAGGGTTGGCCAGTCACAGTAGACAGCAAGCAGTTAGACATCAGACTGCAGGGAATTCTGCCAAGAAGTAGGAGCTGGGACCACCCAGATTCCATTCCCTTGGGTGCCAAAAGCCAGTCTTAACCCAAGCTACAATGGACAGGAAGCAGGCTCCTACTCTGCAACCAGCCATGCAAGCAGGCGAATAGCCTGGGCTGGCAGCAGGGCAAGCACACCCCACACATACATCCTGTGACCAGTGGTACAAACTGGGCAAGCGACATTTGCTGGCAGTGAGGCAAGGGCACTACCCCTACTACAGCAGTGATGTGGCCAAGATCAGCCCCACACCCAGCAGTAATCCTACTGCAGACTTGGTGGGGTTATTTCAGTACAGATTCCAGCTCTGGTTGGTGAAGTAACACAGAATTGGGGGAACCGGAGGAAATTATTTTTTTTCTGAAGGCTGGTTGTTTAGATATTGACTTTTATTGTTTGGTTTGTTTTCTCTGTCCTGTCTCTCTCTTTCCTCGATGGTCTTTCTTTTCTGAAGTTTACATGTGAATGAACATTGTCTCCAGTTTTTCTGGTTTACCTCAATATTCTTTTGCTTTCTCCTTCAGTCTTTATTTCCTGTCCTCTTCTCCAGCTTCCCAAAGTTTGTGTGATCATGCTTTGTCCTTAGCCTTGATTTCACTATATTTCTCTTCAATTTTACTCTGTTTTGTCCTGTGTCTCTCCTAAATTCCCCTTCCCCACAGGATAGAATCACTTTACCAAGGGGAAACTCACTGCATACAAATGCCTGGCTTACGTTGGATGTTGTTATATAACTGTAGTCTTGCTTCTAGAGTTACAGATACCAAATTAGCAGTTATCACAGATTGTCAGCTTCTAGGCTGTGCTTGATATTGTTATTGCTAATTGTGCTACTTTAGTCAGGTTGCCATATTTGTAATCAGTGCTCACCTTTGCATGACAACACTGTGATAATCTGGAGTCATAATCATCCCCATAGTCCAGTACCAAAGGACTGGGTGCTGAGCCAAATAGATCACAATTCCTCTTCCCTAATAGAGTGGAAAGATAGGACATTGGGACAGATACAAAGACCAACGTCCAGCTATACCTAGAAGACATCTCAGAGGAATAGCCATTTCCTGGACAATCCTTGATACCAGTGATAAAGATGCATAACATAAAAAAATACCAAAAACAGCACCAAAAATAAATTAAAATTTGAAAAATAGAAAATGATGAGACACAGAAGTAAAATGCAGTCCCAGACTTCCAGCCCACCCAGGACAAATCCAGGGACAATGAGGTAGAGGAAATCAGAATTCGTCCACCTGAATCTTCTGGCAGGACAGCAGCAGAAATAAAAGAACAGATATATACATGAGGCTGTAGAGGAAAGCAGAACAGAAATAATTTCACAGACTAAGAGAAGAGATGACAACCACAATGAAGGACTTGTTTAGCAAATCTAGAATAAGCATAGGTTTAAAAAAAGAGGAACAGAAAAATGATGAAAATCATGAATGCCCAAAATAGGAAAGAAATGGAATCCGTGAAACAATTCCAAGAAATATCCAGAAAATTAAAAATTCCATTGAAAGTTTGTAAAACCATATGAAAGAAACTGAAGATGGAATATTAGACTTAGAAGACAGGATCACAGTAAGCTGTAATGAAAGTAAATATCTATTAAAAATAGCAAGGGACCATGAAAAAACAATCCAACAACTGTAAGATGATGCCAAGAAGAACAACATAAGATCGATGATTTGCTGCACTGTTTGCAAAAATCTTTTTGAGGATTTTTGCATCTATATTCATTAGACATACTGGCCTATAATTCTCTTTCTTAGTTGGGTTTTTTTCTGGTTTTGGTATCAGGGTAATGCTTGTTTCCAGGAGTGACTTTGGGAGAATTGCTTCCCTTTACATTTCATTAAAGAGTTTGACAAGTAATGGCATCAGGTCTCTAAATTTCTTGTAGAATTCATCAATGAATTCATCAGGACTTGGGCTTTTCTTTGTTGATAAATCTTTAATTACATTTTCAATTTCATTGCCTTATATTGAGTTATTTATAATTTTTATATTTTCTTGATTGAGCTTTGGTAATTTATATATATATATATATATATATATATATATATATATATATATGTATGTAGGAATCTGTGCTTTCCATCTGATTAGCGTACAGGTTCATAAAGTAGGTATAGATGATCTTCTGGATTTCTGAAGGATTCATTGTGATTTTACCCTTTTCATTCATAGTTGCATGAATTTTGGTCTTCTTTTTTTTGTTTTTGTTTTTGATGCTTGACTAAGGGTTTGTGAATTTTATTTACTCTTTCAAAGAACCAACTCTTTGGTTTTTTTTTTTTTTGGTATTGTTTTCTTTCTCAGTTGCATTAATTTCTGCTCTGATCTTTTATAACTTCCTCCCTCCTACCACCTTTGGGCTTGACCCACTTTTCTTTTTATAGAAGTTTGAGCTTCAACATTAGGTTGTTTATTTGAGCTTGTTCTATTTTCCTGATGTGAGTTCATGCTATAAATTTCCCTCTTAAGACTGCTTTTATTGCATCCCATAAGTTCTGGTATGTTGTACTGACATTATCACTTAATTGTAGAAACTGTCTAATCTCTTCTTTAATTTTATGTGTGACCCACTGGTTGTTCAGTAGGGTGTTATTTAATTTCCATGTGCTTATTGAGATTTTGTGGTTTCTTTTGCTATTGATTTCCAATTTAATTTCAGTGTGGTCAGATAATATACATGGGATAATTTCAGTTTTTTTGCATTTACTTAAGCAAGTTCTATGAGCTACCAGGTGGTCTATTTTGGAGAATGTTCTATGTGCCACTGAGGAGAATGTGTATTCTGATGTTGTGGAGTAGAATACTTTGTAGACATCAACAAAGTTGGCTTGTTTACAGGTTGTTTTAGTTCTGATATTTCTTTGTTGAGTTTTTTTGTACAGTTGATCTACCTATCATCAAATAGCTGCCTTGAAACTTAATATAAGGCTACTATAATTAAAAATAGCATGGTACTGGCAAAAAAAAAAATCCTGAGGATCAGTGGAACAGATTAGAAGATGGAGAAACAACTTCAAACACACTCAGCCAACTTATCTTTGATAAAGGAGCCAAACACATTCACTGGAAGAAAAATAGCTTCTTTAAAAAATGGTGCTGGAAGAACTGGCTTTCCACATGCCGAAAACCAAAACTAGAACTTTGTCTATCATCATGTACTACACTAAAATCAAAATGAATCAAATACTTAAATAGTAAAATAGAAACACTAAGCCTACTAGAAGACAGAATAGGTAGAACTCTTGAAGACATAGGTATAGGCAAAGACTTCATGAACAAAACCCTGAAGGCATAGGAAATACTACAAAGAATTGACAGCTTGAATCTCACCTTTGCACAGCAAAAGAAATCACCAACAGAGTGAAGAGACAACCCATGGAGTGGGAAATTTTTTGGCCAGTTTTTCTTTAGACAAAGGACTAATATCTAGAACATATAAAGAATCAAAAAAAAAACAGACCCCCCCAAATTTAAAGAGCCAATCTAAAAATGAACATCTAAAATGAATACGCACTTCTCAGGTGAAGAAGTACAAATGACAAAAAAAATGAAAAAATATTCAACATCATTGATCATTTGATACACGCAAATTAAAACAATGCTGAGATTCCATCTCACCCCAGAAGAATGGCCATTATCAAGAAATCGACCAATAAGAAATGCTGATGAGGTTGTGGGAAAAAAGAGACCCTTCTCTATTGATGATGGGAGTGTAGACTTGTGCAGCCACTATAGAAATCAGTGTGGAGATTCCTCAACCAACTAAGACAAGAGGTTCCACTTGACCCAGTTATTCCCCTCCTGGGTATTTTCCCAGAAGAATTAAAAACATCATACCACAGTGATGTATGTGTGCCCATGTCTATAGTAACACAGTTTGTAGTAACTAATCTTGGAAACAACCCAAATGCCCAACAAACAAGAATGAATAAAAAATAAGATTTTTTTTTTATATATACAATGGAGTACTAAGCCATAAAGAAGGATAAACCTGAGACATTTATATATAGACCTTGGGACTATACTCTTAAGTGAAATATATTTTTTAAATTTTATTTTAAAGATAGTAAAATCCAACAAAAGACAACAGAACAATCAAAACAAAGCAGTAGAATTGGCATAGAATTTCAAAGAGAGATACTATGAAAACAATAGCTACTATAGTGTATCTTGTTATTTTCAGAATAGTTGACCATTCCATTAGGTACAGCAAAAACAAACCAAAAACAAAACACAGTAAGACCAATAAAAGCAGAATATGAAATGAAAAATAAAAAAATTTAAAAAATGAAAATTAATCAAAATTAAGCAAAACAATAAGAACGATATATATTGGACACACATGCAAATATCACATTGTTTCTCTGGTGTGAGAAAGTGAAAGTGTAAACAAGAACAAAAATATGTATTAGATATTCTACAATCAGAAGAAGTTATTTAAAAGGAAGGGAAACAGGGTGGGGGAAGAAGGAAGGGAAAAGAAAAAAATGAGAAAAAAAGGATAAAATGGAAGCAAAGCTTGGTAAATAAGGAGGAAAGAAGAATTGAGGGGAGGGGACTAGGAGGAAAAAAGAGGAACTAAGACATACCATGTACCGGTACAAGTTGCTGTGATGAATGTGATCATTATGTATATATACAAATTGTACCAATAAATTTATTTTTCCTAATTTTTTAATGCAGACTAACTCTTTACTACAGGGATATATAAAACAAACTACAAATGTTCACAAGCAACTATACATTCTGACAGGTGTCGGTTGAGATTCGAGGGAAGAGCATCTCTCTATAACTAATGACATTCACCAGCTTCGTTACGTACAACTGAGGCGCCTACACTCATTTTTTGCTAAGAATATACAAACATTCACTGTTGTTACTTTACTTATAATTTTAGCATTTTCATGCACTTTTATTATTAAAGTTAAGGTCTTTTATTACTAAAAAACCCAGCACCTTTTATCTGCCAGTGATCGTATCTTCAAAAGTTAACGAATAATAACCGATAGTTCACTGATGGTTTTTTTTTTTTTTTTAACATACTTCACTTTTTCTTTACAAACCGAAGCACCCGGACTCAAACTCTAGACAAGGACACTTCCTTCCAATAGTGCCGTGGTAAGCTCTCTAAACAGCCATTTCCATCTTAACGGCAGGACGTGGATTGTGCCCTTCCAGCCGGAAGTCTTCAGCTATGAAGTCATCAATTGCCTCAACTTTTCGAAGGACTTTGAGCTTTGGGAAAGGTCTTGGTTCTCGTTGAAGCTGAGTGTTCAGCGGCTCAATGTGATTCAGGTAAACATGTGCGTCTCCCAGAGTATGCACAGAGTCACTGCAGGTCCCTGACGTGCGCGGTCCTGTAGGTGAGCAGGGCGTAGCTGGCGATGTTGAAGGGCACGCCCAGGCCCATGCACCCTGAGCGCTGGCAGGACAACTGCCCATTCACCACCTAGAACTGGCAGAGGGAGTGGCAAGGAGGCAGCGCCATCAGAGGGAGATCTTTCGGGTTCAGGCACACATGATGATTCTTCTGTCATCAGGGTTGGTTTTGATGGTGTCGATCACTTTCTGTAGCTGGTCAACCCCCTGACCCGAGTAATCTGAGTCCATGTCTTTGTAGTCAGCCCCTGAGTGCCTTCACTGGAAGCCGTAAATGGGGGCCAGGTCCCCTGCCTGGCGGCTAGAAAATCCCAGGCTGTCCAGGAAGTCTCGGGACCCATTGGCGTCCCAGATCTTCACGCCCTCGGATGACAGTTCTTTGGCTTTTGTAGATCCCTTGATAAACCACAGCAGCTCCTCCAAAACACCCTTCCAGACTACATGCTTGGTCGTCAGCAGGAGAAATTCATCTCACAGGCTGTAGCGCGCCTGCATGCCAAACACAGACAGCGTGCCGGTGCCCGTACTGTCCTCCTTGGGGAAGCCGCTATGCTCCACCTGCTGCAGGTACCTCAGCTCCCTGTGTGAAGGCCCGCACCCAGGTCCTGAGCGGTGGGCGGCAGCAGGAACTCAGAGCCAGGCATGGTGCGCGCAGCTCGGGATGGCGGCAGCGGCGGCAGGAAGCCGAATAAATTTAATAAATATAAAAAAGCAAAAAAATAACAACAAAAAAAAAAAACCCAAAAAAACAAAACAAAACAAAACAAAAACCCTACATCCTAACAACCTAATGAACCGAGAGTTTTCATATTCCCATTTTACAGATGCAAAAATGCATCTCGATAAGCTCGGGTAATTTGTTCAAGGGTTTGTGAACCAGTTTGATTCCCACCCTTTCTGTCATAATCACTATTCAATAGAGTGCCTGAAAACATTGGCTTTCACGATCACCTAGAAAGCTCCACCCACAGAATTTCTGATGTAATAGGTCTGAGTGGGGTGTAAACATTTGCATTTTTAAGAAGTTACCAGGTGAACTAGGAGTCTTGAGAGCCACTGTTTTACAGGTCGGGTAGCTAATGGATAGTTTGCTCGAAAGAAACCTAAGTTCAGTGGCAAAGGAGATTTGTATCATCTTGCCTTTGGGGGTGTATTGGGATGATAGTGCCAGTTGGCTGCTTATCTGTACCAACCACCAACCCTGAGTCTACTCCTTTCCCTCCTGGCTGGAGGGGTGCACAGCTAGGCACTGAACTGCTGAGCCTACAGAGAACTAAGCAGCTACTTCCAGCAGGCCAGACAGTCACCCAGGTCATGTTAGTACAGTAGGCTTGAGGGGATTTGATTGACAGCCAGTGAGTGCCAGAGGCCAGGGAGACAGCCAGGATTGTGATGTGGAAAGCCAGATCTTACTCTCCACCTTGTCCAAACCTCACACATCTAAAACTACATTCCGGGAGGGTTGATTTTACTGTTTCAAGGTCACAAAGCAGATGTACTTGCTGTGCCTCTGGCTTCAACCTGCCTCCAGCCATTCCCCCACTCCCACCCCTAGTTCACTGCAGAGAACATCATTCAGTGCAGAAAAGGAGGAGGGAGAGGCAGCAGCTAGGGGATTGTAAATGAGAGCACAAAGACTATTTCATGCCCTCCTGTCCCTGGACAATGCCCCCTGTCAGCTCAGTATGGGCCAAGGTAGTGTTGCAGGTGGTGGCAAGAGATTTAAATTCCTAATAAAAGAACAGTCTCCGTATCTTCCTGTGTGGCTGCTTCTCTGCTCTGCTTCAGGTCAGGATGACCAGGTGCAGACAATTAAATGCAGATACGTTGTTTGTATGGGGAGTTGTCCAGCTGGTAAATATGCTTCCTATTGATGCTACAATTTGGATTGTCATTAAGAAGTCTATTTTGAATATGTTGGTGTGAGATTCAGCAAAATTTTAAAAGTCAAAGCAAATACAAAGCATAAACTAAATAAAATGGTAATGCAAAGGAAAGGAAGAAACAAAAACTACCCTGTGTAACTATGGAGTTGCATCACTGCTAACTGCTGTGACGCATAGGATCACTCAGATGAACAAGGCAGAGCCATGGCTTTAAATCCAGCACAAGAAGGGCTGGAGGCCAGGACAGAGATACCAGCTTGCACTGCAAGTCTTCCCTATCTGGACTGAGCTAGGGTCTGGAGGGAAGTCTGTGCTTTACATTTCCTAGGCTAGCAAGAGACTCAAAGGGAAAAAAGATACTCCTCATTCACTCCCCTGATTAGCCTTTTTGATCAGTGGTTCTCAACTGTGACTGAATATCAGAATTATCCAGAAAGCACTTAAAAATTATCATGTGAAGCTATACCCCAGGGCAATCAATTAGAATTGGTAAGAATCATGAATCAAAGTTTTTTTTTTTTAAAAAATCTGTTGGGTGTGTGAAGTTGAGAACTGTTACTCTAGAATACTCCTGTTGATTAAATTTCCTAGATTTTTGTCATATGCTGATATGCTTTATGCCCGTTATCCATGTGGTCTGTTAATACCTGGCAACGCATTTTCCTCACTGCCCATGTCTGACATTGTTCTTTTTTAATTGTATGCATTTTCTCAAAATGGGGATTGACCAGAGCCAGTTAACTTACACTTTAATAAACAATTTAATGTATTCTAAACACACAATAATATTCTATCCAGTTTCTTTCTACAAATGCCTTTCCAAAATAAACTTCAATGCTAAATACCATCATGAAATCAAAGATTTCTTTTCCTGTTTTCAATCTGTTCTTTGGTTTTATTCCTAACCTCAAAAAACATAACAATGCAATAAAAAAAATGCCCATTTACCACTTCAAATAATTTTAATATTTTTGGCACATGTAATAATTCTGATTTTTCTCAAGAAAAATAATTATACCGGGCTTAGATACATTTTCCCACTTTATCATCGTATTCTTACCCTGTTTTTTGAAACCTCTTTTAGAAGTGGTTTTTCCAATCAAAGGCAGGCCATTTCATGTAATTAGCTGTAGTTAAGTTTCTTCTAGAACATTGTACTCCTCTGACTCTCTGTAGTGATGATTTTCCTCCTAGTTTTTGTATTCTTTCAAAGACTTAAAAAAAGTACAATTTGTAGTAGCTAAATCTTGGAAATAATCCAAGTGCCCGTAAACCAAGGAATGGATAAAAAAGATGTGGTGTTTTTATACAAAGGAGTACTACCCAGCTATAAAGAAAGATAAATTCGAGGCTTTTATAGGTAAATGGATGCAACTAAAGACCATACTCATAAGTGAAATAAATCAGGTTTGCATGTGTAAACATCACATTGTTTTCCTAGTGTAAGAGAGAGTAAATAAGATCCAGAAGGTACAATAGCCATTGTGAAAGAGAAAGAAACTGCTCAAAAGGAAAGAACAACTGGTATGGGGAAAGAAGAAAAGATATAAAAGATAACTAAGATGATCATACTACTCATTTTATTAGTACATTGAAAGAAGCAGTTGGTGCTTATTTTGTTTGATTGACTTTGCATGCCTATATCTGGTAATCCAGGCAACTGTTTTGAAGATGACAATATGCAATATACTAACCATTGTTAATTTCTATCTTGTTTTGAAATTCTGTATTTTTTTTAATTCTCTTTAAAATAAAAAAAATAAAAGAAAATTTAAGAAACTATATTCCCCTGTAAAGGAAGCTTTGACAAATTCATCAAAATAAAAGAGAACATGCCAAATACCCAGAGGGAGGTAATTATTTAATAAATGAATGGAAGAAGTAACCCAGGTACAGATTGTAGTGCTCCTAATAGCAATGCATTGCAAGAAGGGTGCACATGTCACAATTCTGCACAACACCCAGAGAACACTGTGGTATTAGAAGCTCTGCCAGTGGCCACTACCAGGAACCAGGAGGTAGACTGCTCAATCTCTACTTTCCTCATTGCCCTGAATCTGTGAAGTGTCATGGGGAAAACCAATTTGATTTAAATAAATGAATAACTTGGCAAAATATCTGAAAGGGAATCAATCTCCAGGAATCATGCCCAGATATCTAGCTAATCCATCTTATTCCCAACCCAAATTGAAAGACTGATGGTCTTATAGAAAGAGCCCTAGGCTTAGAAACACTATTTCAGTTTGTCTTCTTATGTTTAAATAGGTGTTTTTTGTTGAGAGGAGCAAAGCAACCTTGTTTGGAAATTTAATTGTCATTTTGGATAGGTGGGTAGATTTAGATGTCTATCTGTGTTCATCGTTGACTCATCTTAGTTGTCCCGTAATGATGACCCATCTTAGGGAGACTCATTGATTTGGAAAATACACACATAACAGGAGGCACAGGATTCATCAACCACCTTGCACTAGACTGACTTCAACATAACAAACTTTCATGAGCCCAGAGATTCCAAGCTGGGATTTCTTCCCAGTATTGCCAAGGAAATTTATACTCTCTGAATCTCTTAATTTTGAAAAAACTCAATCAGGACATCAGGAAAATGGGAAACAAATATTATAAATCTCTCTTGAGAAGGAAAGCTTAACAAATTGTATTTCAATATTATTGATTTGAAGGAAACCACTGACTTCAAATTGAAAGCAAGAACAGGATACTGAACAAGAAAGAGAAGGATAAGGTGGGCATTTTCAGGACCCAGAAATCAGTGCAAAGACAATCAGAACCTAATGAGTCAGGTTCCCTAATAGCTGTTGCCACATTTATGTGTTTCCCTAACCCTGTCTGCTGGTGATAATGAGTCATTCTTGCAAACAAAATGATTATCAGTAAGCATATGATATAGTATGCTTTGTACAAATCCTAGAGTTCTAAGAAATAACAATTTCTGCAAACAAAATTGGCAATTTTGACATGATTCTGTATAGTGTCATTAATCTTGCTAGGAGATCTGAGCACTCCATTATTGGAATATTATCCAATAATCTTTGTTGGCATTTTCCAGCATTCAAATATTGCTATAGGCTACAGATCTTTGTAAAGACACTAAACTTAAATTTCCTTATTCTTTTTACTCATTCTTACTTATTAAATTTTTCATATATTCATGATAATGATAAAGGAGTGTGAAGAATGTTGGAAATATTTTTAAAAAGACTTATGGTTTTGGAAATTCCAGAGAATTCCCAGAACTTCCATTTTCTTGTTCTAAATCCTAAAGACCTTCAGGGGTTTGGAAACCTTGCTATCAGCTACACACCCTGAATTTCTTCTGATCTGGTGTTCTTATCTCTACCTCTAAGCCCAGCTGTCATTCCCTTTACAGATCTGCTGTACTAGCCTCCTCATGGGTTCCCTTTAGCTCATTCCCTGTCCTAGAGCCAGTGAAAGCTGAAAGATACACAGCTCTGTTCATTTCCTCTGCCTATTTAAGAAATTTTATTGTATGCCCATCTTTAAAGAGGCTCAACTTCAAAAAAAAAATGCTCAACTTCTTTAGTAACCCGGAAAATAAAACTACAATTACAGATCAGTGTGTGCCTGTGATATTAGCAAAAAGATGTACAATCCTGGCTCCATGAGGGTAGAGACAGAATCTGCTTTTTTTACCATTTTACTTAAAAGTTTGGCACAGTGCTAGATAATTAGTAGGTGCTCAATGCCCATTTGTAGCTGAAGTATGCAGGCTTGTGGATTTGACTTTATTGTTTATTTGGGTAAGTGAATGAATGAGAATGGCACATACAAGAGCTCTCATTCTCTGATACTACATGCAGTGTATCTATCTCACATACTGGAAAAATTGGGGGTCTTCTCCAGAGCCCCCTGGGCATTGTCCAACATGACTTTTCTTCTCTGAGGCTGACATTCAAATACCTCTTTCTTTGTCAAATTCCTTCAGTCTTAGTTAATTTCCTCATCACTGAGACATAATACCCAACACCCGAAGATCTAAGGAGGGAAGGTTTACTTTGGCTCCCAGTTTGTAGAGGTTTCAGTCCATAGTCAGCTGACTCCAAGGTAGAGCAGCATGGCAGAGGACAAAGTGCTCATGGCTTGGAAGTGGGAAACAGAGAGATCAAGGGAGGGAGACAGACCCATTCAGGCCATGCCCCCAGTGGCCTACCTTCTTTGACCTGGCTCCACCTCTCAATATCACATTTCTCTATAAATTTATGCATGAACTCATCCACAAATTAGTATCACATACCTATGATCCAGCCACCGCCCAACAGCTCCACCTGTGAGCTCATGAATCTTTGGGGGAACATCTAGATTAAACCATAACACCTTCTTTCATCAGAGTGGTAAAATCTATTCTTGGGAGCCCAAATTTTCTCATCTTGAAAGTGCCAACACTATATAACAGGTGGGATTTCTATCCTTCAGAAAAATTATCAAGCTATATCAAGTCATATAAAAATTGATTCTAACATAGCCTAACATTAGTAACACAATTTCTATCTTTTGTATGAGACAGTAATAATGAAGCAAGATAATGCATGCAATAAAAGTGCTCCATAAAGCAAAAAGCATTACACAACATGATGAAATCCATTTTATAAGCACAACTTTGGATTCAGCTTTAGAAATCTGGAGAGATACTCTCTGTTTTGCCTCTTTGCCCTGCTTTGGGAGCCTCATAATTTAATACTTAACTTCCATATCAAGGTCTTCATTCTATTTAAAGGAAGATGTTTTTAGCATTAAGCATAACTGATTTTGGCTTTGAGTCTTGTACGTGTACTAACCACCACAACAAATATAACCATTATGTGCTGTAAACAAATACTAAAAAATAAAACAAAATAAGCACAATAAAAAGTTTTTGAAAGTTGATTAATTCATATCTGTTAGCTTCAGTTTCTGCATCTATAAACTTGGAATGACAATCTCTCCCTATTAAAGATATTTTTGAGTATTGAATAAGGCTAAAAATAGCTTCTTTACTATCTGACTAGTAGCAAATGTAAGATATTTATTAGTTCTTTTTTCACCTTCCTGGGTGTTATGATTTGTGTTTAAATGTCCCCCCTAAAGCCTCCTTTCGTCATGGAGGATGCTGAATGTAGTGCTTGTGATTGATTCATTGTCTGGCACTGAAATCGGTGGTGTGAGTGCTGCGCCCTCCCAGGGGTGGGTAGCTGGCATGCAATATAAGGAAGGGAACGAGGTATGCCATTCCCTTTTGCCCTTTTCACTTTTGTCACTTGCAGCCACCGTGAATGGTTGCCCCTCAACCACACCACCCTGCCTTGGAAGCAGCTGAGTATGGACTGAGACCTCCAAAAAACTGTAAGCTAAATAAACCTTTCTTTCCTGCATTTTGAGAATCGGGTATTTTGTCTTCACAATGAGAGAAAACTAACCAAGACACTGGGTAACACTAACTAATTAAAAAGCTCATCTTCACTACTGGGAGAAGGCAAAATACAGAGTCCCCTGGTGAGAAGAAATGGGAGATAGCACACTGGGTGAAATAACATGTAGTGAGAGATAGCAGCGTATGGGTACCTAGTAATCTTTCCCAGTTACTGTCAAATCTTCTGGATGATGGAAGAAAATGGGCTGACTCACTAAGCAAAGACCCTTGTCTGAGAGTGTTTTAGGAACTTGATGATTTTCAAGGCCTCAGATTCATAACTAGCCAGAATTTGCACCATCCTGTGTTTGAGTGGACCACTAGAACACATTCTGGGAGTAAGGCCAAAAACAATCTAGATGCCAGTTGGTGACTCCAAATCACTTATTCCTTGAACCTGGGGTTTCAGTCTAAGAATTGTCATCTTAGCCCAAGTCCTGTAATAAGAATAACCTTGGCAGAAGCTTGCTGTGAGACTTTTGCGAGATCATTCTGGGCCTCATGTATAACCATGCACAAGCTGAGTAAGTTGGACTCCCCACTGTTCTAACCTGTCGATCAGTAGGATAAGCCTCCACCCATAGCAGTTCATACCTTAGGATCAAGGAACTTTTCCTTTGGCTTTAAATGCAAACCATTCCTGCTGTATTTGAAGTCTGCTCCTGCATCACGTTTTTCAGTATAAAGAGAACTCACTGCTGTGATTCCCAGAACCATTCCTCCCTTGGCCTTTTATCTCTTGCGTCATAGTCACACTGAGGTACCCAGCCTCAGATTTGTCACCACCAGGGTGCTGGCTGTTAGCCTAATGGATTTCAGGTCATCCTGACATCAGCCAAGGATGCTTTTATTCTATGCCTTCTCCCCATCACTTCAACATAAACGAATATGGGTTCACAACACAAAAGTTTGCTTGTTTCTGTTCTGACTCACTACAGGAACTGAATCAGAAGAGGCTTTGATCAGACACAAAAGACTCCTAGCTATGAAAACCTGATGTCAAGGATTTCCCAGGATAGTCCCAATTTTAAATATCTCATTTGATGTCTGCAGCAGGAGTTCTAAATTTGAATTATGAAAACAATCATTATAGTGAGGAGTAAAATCAGCAAAGTGGTTGTAAAATTGATCTGAGTTAGAGATGTAAGTGATGAGAAAAATTCATGGCTCAACGCAGGCAGGAAGGAATACCTTTCATCAGAAGCCTGCTCATTATAATAACCCCATATGTGTGTTCCTGTATATATGTGGTTTTCCTGCCCTCTAGTGTCTCAGCGCATTAACAACATGTTTTGCCTAAAAAAACCTTTCTGATTTTATAGTCACAGGTCACAAAATATTAGAACAATGTCATGGTGGGGGGGCGGAACTTAGAGAGAAAATCTAGGAAACACCACTGGTTTTTGAACAGGAATAAAGTTGAAGACCAGAGAGGAAAGGACTTGCTCAGTCTGCCACGAACAGCTCAGCAAGGATTAATCACCCCTTCAGTTATTTATATACTTACAGCATATGTTCCTCTTATTGTATATTATTGGCTAAAATATTCCTACCAAGGGTGATGGCACACACCTCTAACTCCAGCACTCTGAGACACTGAGGCAGGAAGATTGCAAGTTCAAGCATGGGTTGAGGGATTTAGCAGTTTGAAGACACCCTGGCTCAAAATAGAAAGGGGCTTGGGATGTTCTTCAGTGTGAAGGCCCTGGTGTTCTGTAATGCAAAAATAAAAAAGAATTCTCCATTGCCTTAGTGATGTATTTTTCTCTGAGGTCCCCAAGGACAGAAAGTTATATCACTTTGACCCCTGAGCCAGAGTTCTTTATTCAAAGTTAGTCCCTAAGCCCTTTCTATGTCTCCTAGGAACAAGGAAAGACTTGCTTCATGCTCACAACTATATTGAGTGCTTTTCACAGTTTCTGGTAAGTCAACATAGGTTGAATATATCAGTGAGTGAATGAGTGACAGAGTAATTTGTTGAATTATCTATACAACAATCACTTAATTGCGGTCAGTTGCTAACTGACTCATGGTTAGTTAGATGTGGTTGTTGTAATGGTTTTTGTATGTATGCAGTTTGTTAAAAGAGTAGAAATTAACAAGTTATAGTCATAAAATAACTTTCTTCCTACTACTGCCCTTTTAAATCTGTTGAATCTTTCTGTTATGTTTTCTATTTCACATTAATACAAAGATAAAACTTAATGAAAAAATACAAGTCTTCTGCTTAAAAATACATTATTCAAAGAAAAAAACAACAGAAGGTTTTACCATATTCATAAATTAGATGACTAAATATTTTAAATAATGTATTTTCAAATTGATTGTTATATTTACTATAGTCTTGGAGTTACATTGATTTTGTACCACTTTTCATAGAAATTGACCACCTGAATCTAAAATTTATGCAGAATCCAAAGGACCTATAAAAGGAAGCAATCAAGAAAAAGAAAATGAGTTTGTAACAATTGCACTATTGAATACCAATAGTTAATTTAAACAGCATAGGATTGCACAAAAATTTACAGTAGAATATGATATAACCTCATGTATTTCAGGACATTTGATTTGTGAAAAAAGTAAGAAAGCATAACAATGTCGAAAGAAGTCTTTACTAAATATTTCTGGATTGATGTTATCCATTTGCAAAGAGAAATTTATATTGATCCCTACTATATACAAAGGTCAATTCTAGGCAGATTGTGTATCTCCTTGTGAAAATGTTCTAGAATATAACGTAACAGAATATCTTCACGACTTCGAAGTAGGCAAACATTTCTTTAAACAAAATATGCAAGCCCACAAAGGAAAATTTTGATAAACTGTTTTACCTTAAAATCACAAATTTCTATACATGAAAATGTACCATTAGCAGAGAAGAAGAACAAGTCACAGGATATGAAAATATGCTTACATTTAAAAAAATTTATTTTTAAGAGACTAAAACCAAGCAAAATAAAACAGAATAAAACCAACCAAAACACTGTATCATCTTCACTATTTTGTTTTGATTGGTTTTCTTCTGTTTTGTTTGGTGTGATTTTAATATTTCTACATTTTATGTAATCAACAGAGTACTCATACATATATACAGTATAAAGAAATTCATAAGAAAAATGACTACACAAAATAAGTGGGTAAAGATATAATAGACACCTTATCAAAGAAATCAGAATGATCAGTATATACATGTACAGATACTTAACCTTGTTATTTATTGGGAAAATGTGAATTAAATTATGATGTGATTCCACTATATATCTGCCAGAATTCTTAATAAAAATGACCCTCCTGAAGTGTTTTGCCATGACCAGAAAGCGAGAAACTGTCATATGCTGAAGGTGGAAATGCAAGTATATAAGCACTTGGAAAAATTCATTAAAATTGTAATTTATTAGAGGTGTATAAAGCAAAAATTACACAATATATACAACAAAAGCCATACAAGCATGTGCATATACCTTCTTTGTTCCAAAAATCTAAAAGGTAATAACTGGAACATTCACAATAGAGTGAATAATACATGCATTGTGGCATTTTCATAAAGTGGATTCTAGACAGCAATGAAAATGCATATAAACAAATACATACAACATCTGGGTGAGTCTCACAAACAAAATGTTGAGAAAAATGTCAGGCCAAAAATGTATTTGAAACTGATCTATAATTTTTTTTAATTAAGTTTATTGGCACATTTTAGATATACATAATGATTATATTATCACAGGAAATTTATACCCATACATGATATATTTTGATTCTTCTTTTTTTCCCAATTTCCTCTTTTCTCTTCAGCACATCTACCCTTTCTACTTACATAGCTCTGTTTTCATTTTATCCTTTTTAAAGTGTTTTTTCCTTTTTCTTTTCTTCCTTCCTTTCCCCCTTCCCCTACCCTAGTTCTTTCATTTTGAAAAATTTCTTCCCATTTCACAGTATCTTTTTTTTGAGTTTTAAATAAGCAATTTTTTTTTATTTTTAGTAAGTTATATAATTAATTATATTATTGTAATATGACTTAGTATCTGTTTAATTTTATCATATAATGCATGGCAATACTATACATTGCCTGTCAACAGGGTTACTCTGAGAAATGTACCATTAGGCAATTTCCACTTTGTGGAAATGCCAGAGTGTATCTTATGCAAACAGAGACAGCTATGACATCACTAGCTGATGCAACCTTATAGGACCACCAACATTCTGCAGTACCTTATTTACTGAAATGTCTTGCTTTACAGCTCATAACATATCATAACATTTTATTATAACATTATATTGGTATTATATATTTATGCTGTTATTATTATTTTTTATTTACAAATAATCTACATAAAAATCAATGGAACAGACAAGCAGGTTTGGCAAGGTGATGGTACAAGGTCACAAAGCCATATAGAAATCTAGTGTTGGCCTATATACAAGCAATGAACAATTTGAAAGTAAAATAACTATTGTACATTTTGGTCCTCATTTTCTCTTTTAGTTTCTCACACCAAGGAAACAATGCGATGTTTACACAAGTGAGTCCAATTTATTTTAGTTAAGTATGGTCTCAGGTTGCATCCATTTACCTAGAAATGCCTCAAACTTATCCTTAGTTATGGCTGAGAAGTACTCTGTCATGTTAAAAAAAAGTACCTCTTGTTTATCCATTCCACAGTTGATAGGCATCTGGGTTATTATTAAGATTTAGCTGTTACAAACTGTGCTGCTATAAACATGGGCGCACATATATTGCTGTGGCATGATGTTTTTCATTCTTTTGGGAAAATACCCAGAAGCAGAATAGTTGAATCAAAAGGGACTTCTAATTCTAGTTTTTTATGGAATTTCCACAGTAATTTCCAGAGTGGTTGCACCAGTCTACACCACCAACAGTGGAGAAAGGTTCCTTTATTCTCACAGCCCCTCCACAATTTTTTGTTGGTTGATTTCTTGGTGATAGTCATTCATTCTGGGGTGAGGTGGAATCACACTGTTGTTTTAATTTGCGTCTCTTGAATGACAAGTAATGTTGAACAGTTTTTCCACATATTTATTTGCCATTTGTATTTCTTCCTTGAGGAGTACTTATTCATCTCAGCTGCCCATTTTTGGATTGAGTCTTTAAATTTAGTGGTTCTGATTTTTTGAAGTTCTTTGAATTCTAGATCTAAGTTCTTTATCTGAAGGAAAACTGGCTAAAATTTTCCCCCCACTCTGCAGATTGTATTTTCTCTCTGTGGGTGATTTCTTTTGCTGTGCAAAAGCTTGTTAATAGCATGAGATCCCAGTTACTGATTCTTTGCCTTATTTCCTGTGCATTCTGGGTTTTGTTCATGAAATCTTTGCCTACACCTATGTCTTCAAGAATTCCACCTATTCTCTCTTCAAACCAATTTAGTATTTCTATTTTACTATTTAGGCCTTTGATCCATTTTGATTTTAGTTTAGTGCATGGTGATACACATGGGTCTAGTTTTAGTCTTTGGCATGTGGAAAGTCAGTTTTTCCAGCGCTATTTATTAAAGAGGCTATCTTCCTTTCAGTGAGGATGTTTGATTCCTTTGTCAAAGATAAGGTGGTCAAATGTATTTGAAGTTGTTTCGACATCTTCTCATCTGTTTCATCGATCTTCAGGTTTTTTGTTTTTGTTTTGCCAGTACCATGTTTTTATTCTCACAGTAGCTTTGTAATATAATTTCAAGTCAGGAATTGTAATGCCTCCTGCTTGGCCTTTGTTGCTGAAAATTGTTTTTGATATTCTAGATCTCTTCAGATTCCAAATGAATTTTAGGAATGCTTTCTCTAGTTCTACAAGGTATGCTGTAGGAATTTTTATTGAGATTGCATGAAATCTGTATAACAATTTTGGGAGTATGACCATTTTTATATTGTTGGTTCTTCCTACCCAAAAGCAAGGAATATCTTTCCATTTTCTGATATTCTCTTTTATTTCCTATTTCAGAATACTGTAGTTTTCAATGTTAAGGTCTCTCACTTCTTTTTGTTAGATTGATTATTAAGAATTTCATTTTGGTTGCTATTAGGAAAGGCCTATTTTTTCCTAATTTCTCTTTCAGTGAGTTTGTTGTTTGTGTACAGGAGTGCTATTGATTTTTGAGTGTCGATTTTGTATCCAACTACACTATTAAATTTAGTTATTAAATCTAGAATTCTTTTGGTGGGGTTTTTGGGATGTTCTATATAGAAAATCATTTTATCTGCAAATAATGATAATTTAACTTCTTTCTTTTTATCTTAATTCCTTTTATTTCTCTCTCTTGTCTAATTGCTCTGGCCAATGTTTCTAGAACTATATTGAGCAGGAGTGGTGAGAGTGGATATCTTTGTCTTGTTCCTGATTTTAGAATGAAAGCTTTTAGTTTTTGTCCATTTAGTATGATGTTGGTTGTTGGTTTGTCATAGATGGCTTTTATCAAATTGAAGTAAAGGTCATGTATTCTAATTTTCTATTGGGTTGTTATCATGAATCGGTGTTGGACTTTGGTAAATGTTTTTTCTGCATCTATTGAGATGATCATGTGTTTTTAATCTTTGGTTATGTTAATATGGGGTATTACATTTATTGATTTCCTTGCATTAAACCATTCTTACACCCCGGGATGAATCTTACTTGGTCATGGTGTATAATCTTCTTGATGATTTGCTGCATTCTGTTAGCCAGCATCATAATAAGGATTTTTATGTCTGTGTTCATTAGAGATATTGGTCTGTAGTTTTCTTTTTGGTTAGGTCCTTCTCTGATTTTAGTATCAGAGTAATACTTGCTTCCAGGAATGATTTTGGAAGTATTGCTCCCCTTTGAATTTCATTAAGGAGCTTCAGCATTAGTGGCATTAGATCTTCCCTAAGTTTCTCATGGAATTCAACAGTGAATCCATCAGGCCCTGAGCTTTTCTTTGTTGGTAGGTTTTTAATTACATTTTCAATTTCATTGACTGATATTGAGTTATTGAATTATGTATGTCTTCTTGAGTCAGTCTTGGTAATTCATATGTGTCTAAGAATCTGTCCATTTCTTCTGTTTTCCATCTTATCAAAGTATAGCTTCTTGAAGCAGGTATTGATGATCTTCTGAATTTCCACAGGATTTATTGTGATTTCACCCTTTTCATTCCTAATTGCTTCAATTTGAGTCTTTTCTCTTTTTGATAAGGTTGGCTAGATGTTTATCAATTTTATTTAATTTCTTAAAGAACCAACTCTAAGATTCATTGATTCTTTGTATTTTTTAAAGTCTCAATCATATTAATTTTTGCTCTGATCTTTATAATTTCCTCTCTTATACAAGATTTGGGTTTGATTTTTTCTTCCTTTTCTAGGAGTTTAAGGTTCAATATTAAGTTGTTTATTTGAGTGTGTTCTGTTTTTCTGTTGTGAGAATTTACTGCTATAAATTTGTCTCTTTGGATTGCTTTCATTGCATCCTATAAGTTCCTGTATGTTGTATCAGCATTTTCATTTAATTGTAGATACTGTCTAATTTTTTTCTTTAATTTCCTGTGTGACTCACTGGTTGTTCAGGAGTATGTTGTGTAATTTGCATGCATTTGTTGAGTTTTTGTGGTTTCTTTTTCCACTGATCTCCAATTTCATTGCACCATGGTCAGGTAGCATAGATGGAATAATTTCAATTCCTCTGCATGTTCTATGATCTAATATGTGGTGTATTTTGAAGAACGTCCCATGTGCAGCTGAAAAGAATGTGTTTTCTCATGTTGTGGGGTGGAACACTCTATAGATATCAACTAAGTTGACTTGTTCGCAGGTTTGGTTTAGTTCTGATACATCTTTGTTGATTTCTTGTCTAGTTGTCTATCTGTTTGGGACAGTGGGTTATTAAGGCCATTCGTTACAATTGTGTTAGTTCTTAGCTGATTTTTCATGTTCCTTAATATTTGTTTTATGTAGTTGGGTTCATCTGTGTTAGGTGCAAATCTATTTATGATTGTTATGTCTCCTTCATGGAATTTTCCCTTAACAAGTATGTAGTGTTCTTCTTTTCTCTTTTGATCAGTCTTGGTTTGAAGTTCACATTGCCTGCAAATATAATTGCTACCTCCGCTTTTTTCTGGGTTCTTGTGGCATGCAGTATTGTTTTCCATCCTTTGACTTTCAGTGTATGAATTTCTTTTTGGATTAAATGTATTTTTTGAAAGCAGCATATTGTTGGATCTTGTTTCTTGATCCATTCTGCCAGTCTGTTTCTTTTGATTGGTTCACTGAGACCATTTACATAATTGTTATAACAGATGTATTTTGGCATATCTTTCTCATATTATTTTCTTGTTGTTGGTTCCCTATCTTTCTCCTGTTTAATTACTTGCCCTACCTGGTAGCTTCTTTCTTTTGGTGTTCTTTCTAATATATCCTTCAGAGCATTCTGATGTTTTGGTAGTAATGAATTTCCTCAGCATGAGAGGCTGCCATGCTGTTCTCTCTTGAGAAAGGAAGCTGTTGCTGCAATCTCTCACTGACCTCTCCTTCAACCACATTCACTGAGATATGTGGAGCTGGATATAGTGAAACAAATGTCCCCTTAATTGACTAAAAGACTGTTATTAAGTCCAGCCAAGGCCGTGATGGTCTCATTAATAGCAAAGCAGCAACATTTGGGCAAGAATAGTCTCCTTGTTGACAACTGCAATGAGACTTGAGCAGGAGCCTGTGAGATTCTGTGGCTAAAATATGAAATAATATATTAGCTGGGGTCATGGGACTCAGAAATACATCTTCCTGGCAGTAAAGGTGCCAGCCTTGCATACATTAAAACTATCTGCGCATTGCTAATTGGAGGCCTTTGTGCCTGGTACTGTGTTCTACATAACAACCAATGGCTACAAAGTTTCTTTTCCCTCTGCACTGTGCAGCAGCCCCATCCACCTTCCTGATTGGTATCGTTAAAAGTCATGAGCTTTTAGATACCAGACCTTTTGTTCCACAGAGCAGTGGGTCATTCCAGAACTCCTCAACTGTAGAACTTTTTCTCTTTACCTTTCTTTTGCATCTGTGTGCCATACTGCTGGCTGGGTTGAACTGATACGCTCCTCAGGGGTTTTGATACCTCAAGTGTTCTCTGTCATAGAAAAATCTTGTTTATCCACCGATTTTGAAAGGTAGTTTTGTGGGACATATCCATCTGGATTGGAGTTTGTTTTCTTTCAAAGCATGAAATATCTTGCTTCAAGGTTTCCTTGATTTAAGGGTTTGCGTTGAGAAGTCTGCTGTGATTCTGATGGGCTTTCCTTTGTAGATAATTTGTTTCTTTCAATGGAGGTTTTAATCTGTTGGATTTCTGTTTGGATCTGTTTCATGGATTCCATTTTTCTCCTATGTTGAACATTCATGGTTCCATCATTTTCCTATGGTCTTCTATTTTTTAATCTGTGTCTATGCTAATATCTTTCATTTTGAGCATCATTGTTTTTTTTTTTTTTGTACCTGAGAGATTATTTTTTCTATAGCCTTTTTCATTTTTTTCACTTCTGTTGCTATCATTTCAGAAAGTTTGAGTGTTTCATTTCCAATTTCCTCTATCTCATTATACTCAAAGCTTGTCCTGGGTTGGATGGGGACCTGGGGTTGTGTTTTGCTTCTGTGTCTTGTCATTTTCTATTTTCTATTTTTTATTTTGTGTGTGTGTGTGTGTGTGTGTGTGTGTGTATGTGTGTGTGGTGATACTTGCTGATTCCTAACAATAGATAGCTTTCTCACTAGTATCGAGCCTTGCTTAGGAGATGTCTGTTCTTCAGGGGTGTCTTCTATATATAGGGGTTTTTTTATGTCTATCCCAAGAACCTACCTTCTCAATTTGTTAAAGATGAAAAGTTGTTATTTTGACTGAGCACCCATTTTTTTGGTGTTGGATTATGATGATTATGACTCCATACAATCACAGTGTTATCATACAAGGGAGAAAAACTGATTATAACATGTATGACATCCTGCCTAAAGCAGTAGTTAACAATAACAATAGCATCAAGTGAAGCCTAGCTACTGACATACTATGGTAACTATTAACCTGATACCTTTAACTACAGGAGCAAATTCTATAGTTATATAACAAAATCCAACATATGCCAGGAATTGTATGCAATGATTCTCTCCTTAGTAGAATGATTTCACCCTGTTGCTATAGGTGGTGTTTGGAGGGATAGGGGACAAGATGGAGAGATGAATTAGGTCAAATATAGTAGAAGCAACTCTGGAAGGTAGAGGATGATCATTCAAGTTTTGGGAAACTGGAAGACACAGGACAGAAAGAATGAAATGGAAAGTGAAGGAGTACTGAACTATCAGAAAGAGAAAAAACAATGTTTACTCACATGAAAACATCATAAATTCAAGAGGTAGTTGAGGAAAGAGAGAAATACGAGTAGAAAAAACAAAAAGAAAAGTAAGAAACCTAAATAGTGAAAAAGGAGAAAGAACAAAAAAAGAAAAAAAACCCCAAAATAACCACAACAACCTCACCAAAACCAAACAAAACAAAACCACACACACACACGCAAAAGGATAACCAATCAGACAAAGAAAAATAAAAGTAGTAAAATTCCTCTGGTGGTCACGGTTCTGTGATAGCATCCCAGAAATGTGCTGTGTTTTCCAGCCAACCTTGCTGTGCGATTTGTGCTGCATATGGAACCAACCCTGGTCTCTGGATGTGGGGGCTGGGCTTGGTCTTCTATTGCTGGAGTTCTCTAGAGCCCTTTGATAAAGAATGGCAGCCCCTCCTGCTTCTATTCTGCATGTATTGGTGTTAAAGCACACTGCTGGTTCACCTTACTTACCAACTGCTGGCTCCTCACTGCTGCTTCAGACTGTTCCACGCCACTGGTCTCTCTGGGGCCCTCGTGTGTCTCTGAGCCTGGGTCTGGTCTTGCTGGCCATGCCTGTGTGCCCCGACAGGGCCTGGCCTGGTATCCTTATCTGTAATCTTAAAAGTCAGCTAATGCTTATAGTTAGGAAGAGGGAAATGACAGTGACTGAGAGGAACATGTAGGAGGCTTCTGAGTAGCTAGTGACATGATATGTTTTGATCTTTGCAATGGTTAGTAAGTGAGTTCCCTTTTTGAGAAGATGTACCCTTTTGATATGTTCACTTTTCTGCATGTACGTTATGCTACAACTAAGCTTTTGTTCATACAATGAATTCATGCAAACTTGGGCATAAACCAATGTGATCAATTTGTAAAGGACAAAGTCCCAATTTGCATTAAAAGTTAAATATTTTCGTATCCTTTAACTCAAGAATTTCACTTCATAATTTATCTGAAGAAAGTATTTGAGTATATGCAAAAAGATAAAATAATTTTCCTGCAGAAAATATTAAAGACAGAATTTTCTGCAATAGTGTAAACATGAAAATTGCCTTCATTTCAAATAAAAGATAGTTTAATTAATTGTAATACACTCCAAAATACCATTGTAAAAATAAAATTTTTTTAAAAATTCAATTAATTGATTTAAAAAGCTATAAAGGACAACTTATTAGGTTAGAAAGTGAAAGATAGTAAAATTTTCTTTCAGAATTTCATAGTTAATTTATTTGTTGGACTACAGTCACAGTTCCTTTTTTCTGAGTGGTATAAATTTAAATGGTTTAAATTTTCCCTTTCATTATCCTAATTTGTAATTTTTCTCAGGTAATATTACATTACTTATGCATATTTGCTGACTCCTGTTCTGCATTTAATAGTGGAGTGGGGTGAGAGGTCACTGAGGACTACCATAATTAGCCTGAGTATGGGGCTGGGGAGCAGGGATAGGATGCTACTGTATAGTGTCTCCTCTGTTGTTTCACATTTAGGTGTCTGTTCACATAGATGGATTATTTAATTCTGTCTATTTGGCCATGCTAAACTTGTGATTCAAGAGACCTCTTGGGTGGGATCTGACTGGTTGCTAGCATATATGTGGGCAGAGGCATCTTTTCCAAGGGGGAAAACACATTTTCTGGAATATATGCACATGCAAAGCAGCCATTGGTGTAAGTGTTGGGGTACCCTGAAGGTAATCCTGTTATAAATCTAATCAGTTTCCTGTGGATCTTGTCAGTGTAGCTACTGGCTATTTTTGATCAATGAATTACAAATTAGGATTCATTAGTATGCAAAATATGATTGTTGCATCTCAGGTGGAATTTCCATTTGCTTTTCTTTTTTTGAGCTATTACTAAATGGAGTAGTAGTGCAAACAGGATTATGCTGGTCCTGGCAGGATTGAACTTTGGAAGATAAGCCTCTTTTATGAAGTAATTTAGGAGCTCTTCATTGGCTGAGGACAAGTCCCTCACTAAAATTTTATCTGCCCATTCAAAAAAAGTTTTATGCTACTGTCCTTTAGTCATCAATTTAAATTTTTACATATAGAGATTTGGACATAATAAGCCTATATATCTTTTAAAAATGATTTCTTTGAAATTGGGGAGATACTGGTCAAAAGACAAAATTTCAGTTTAATACATTCAAGAAATCTATTGTACAATGTAAAAATTGCTAATAGACGTATTGTTTTTGTTATTAAAAATAAGTATATACAGTGATGTATATGTTAATTAACTTAATTTACACACTTTAAAAGTATACATATTTTAAAGCATCTCATTGTATGTAATAATTACATATACTTTTTGTCAATAAAAATAAAGACAAAAATTGCTTCTTGTGGAGCATGGATCTTGATCAGATACTGGAATATTTATTTTATACACTTGTGAGGTCAATAGTTACTAATACCCCCATCCGTAGGCACAAAAAATGTGTAAATAATTGTATGACTTGCTGAAGCACACATTCAGTAATTAGTAGGGCCATTTCAGAATAGTCATTTTCTGACACAGACTCATTTTTCTTCCTCAGTTGGAGTATCTCCTCCTTTCAATATTCTTGTTAGTTTAGACCGTTCTAAATTAACAAGACTTTGACCTTAACATCAGGCTATTAAGATGTCAAGATCTAAGATTTTTCAGGTGCAGCAGATGGACTAGATTTTGTAGCCTGGTCAGCCTGTAGTATATTATCCCAGGGTGTCCAGTCCCCAGGGGCTTCCCCCAGCTGCTCCAAGGTGGGCTTCCTGGCTTCACTGTCACTTCCCAGCTCTCTCTGCAAAGAGCACAGCTGATACTTCCAGAGGCTTTCACTTTCCAAATCACTGAAGTTGGAAAAACTGAAGAAGTCAGGCTGAGCACCTCTTAGTGCTCCTAATTGTCACCCACTGTATCATTACTTTTTCGGTAGAATTAATATCCTTTTTATGAAAGGGCAAAGAAAGTTCAGCTGCCTTGAAGCACAACTCAAATTTCTCTGTTGGGGTAGTTGATTCTTAACATTTCCAACTCCCTGCGGAAGTTTTTGGGGGAGCACGTTGAAGGTACACACACTGACCTCTGTTATCAGTGTTTCCATCTGAACATGACACTGCTAAGAACTAATTCCTTTGAGGGCAGGGACAACATTGGCTTAGCCTCTGGGTACCCAGCATAGTGCCCAACACACGGTAACAATCATTAAATACTTATCACAGAAGTCGGTATGCTATCACCATCCCTTTGTCAGGCACTTTTGAATCCTCTGCCTTCATGTCTATGCATTATCTTCAGACTTGATGGAGAGAGTAAAATATGTAGACAGTCCCCAATTTCTAATGGTTCTGTCCAACAAATTTTGACTTTATGATGGCTCGAAAATAAAGCATATTCAGTGAAAACCATATACTGATTTTGAATTGTGCTCTTCTCCAGGGCCAGTGCTAAGTGGCACAATACTTTCATGGTAATGGGCAACTGCAGTGAGCCACAGCTCCCAGTCAGCCACATGATCACCATGGCAAAGAATCCACACTCCATAGTACATGTGTTGCCAAGCTATGATTTTCTGTAGGTTAGGTATATTAAACATGTTTTTGACTTATCACATTTTCTTTCATCTTGTGATGGTTTTATGAGACACTGAGACATTTAGGTGATAAAGCTAAGAGCTGTATAGCAGAGCCAGGGCAAAGGAGGATCAGAAACTGTCAAAATTCCACTGTTCATTGTATTTCTTGGACCCCTTTCCATCTCTGGTTGGTTCTCCTTTTCTTTCCATCTTTCTGTCTTTGCCATTTCAGTTCTTCTTCTCATGCACACATGCTAAAGTTACTGGCAGTCCAAGGTCAAGGATGCAAAACTTCCTTTTGGTTTGGAGGTAGTCTGTCCACCAAGGGCTCATGTGCTGAGGGTTTGGTCTCCATTCCTGGGGGTAGTGTTGAGGAGGTAGGACCCTTAAAAGTTGAGATCTAGTGGGAGGCGATTAAGTCACATGGCATCATATCTCAGAAAAGATTGATGCTCTCTGCAGGGAGTGAGTCAAGTCTTGCAGGAGTGGATTAATTCCCAGGACAGTGGATTATTCTAAAACAGGTGAGCCTGACTCCTCTCAGTCTCTTGCTTCCTGTCTTACCACAAGACTTCTCTTTCTCACGTTTCCACTATGATGCTATTTGCTATATTGCGATACAGCCAGAAGGTCCTCACCAGAGGTTGAACTGGTGAAGGGAGCTTGATCTTGGACTTTAAGACTCTTAAACTAGGAGCTAAGCAAACCTCTTTTCCTATAAAGTACTTATCATCAGGTCATTCATTTCTTATAGAAAAACAAGTGAACTAGGATACCCCTTCTTTATCAACATAAATACAGAAGTAGAAATCAACCACTGTGAAATCCTTTATAAGCTGCTGAGGCTGCATTTTAGAAGTTCATGGGTCAAAAGAGAGTGGGTAGTGCCATATCTTGTTGCTACCATGTGTTGGCCCATTTTTCTCTCTATTGGGTCACTGGAGGCTCCTAGAGGGACAGTGTGGAGTCAGGAAAAAGCTCAGCTCTGGGGCCATGGCTTTGTGCTCACTCAATGAATATTTACTGCCAGATATGCCAGAATTGGAGACTCTCACTGCAACAAGACAAGCATGGCCCCTGCCTTCATAGAGTCTACAGGCTCACATCTACAGGATTTGATGCATGAATAAAAGCATGGTTAATATTAATGCCATGTGTCACACTATTCAATGATTTTCATGCATTGTTTGAAGGTGAAATAATAGGTAACAGAGCTAGAGATTCATAACGTGGTTGTTTGTGTCTCACTGTGAAGCCCAACTGATGAAAAATGAACGTATTGAAAATGCCAAGCAAAGCATGTGGCATTTAGTAGACAGCATGCTTGAGCAAAATAGAACTGGATTTAGAGCCAGAGGATAGGGGTTAAATCCTGCATCTTCTGCTTCAGGTTGTTTGTGATGATGAGCCACAAGGGTGAGGTCATACCAAGGGAGAGTAAGCTCCACAGAGCAGAGCTTTATTAGGCAGGAAATAACTTTTCCCTTAGCATCTGACATGAAGAAGATGCTGAGATTCAATTACTTTGTCTTGACTTAAAGCATCCTGGAAAATCAAGCCCTTTTATGAAGGTTTAGAAGTAGTCTGCAATATTCAAACATGCTGCATTATTCAACTGGCTAGTGAGTTAATATAATTTGTTATGTTTTGGATAAGTATCCCTCAAAGACACATACATTAAAGGTTTGGTCCCCAGTACATACTGCTATGGGGAAGTGGTGGACTCTTTAAGAGATGGGGCCTTGTACATGGAAGTCACTGGGGGGCATATCCTTGAATGGCATACTGGGATATCAGGGATCCTGCCTAGATCCCCAATCTCCTGAACAAGTGTACGGCGAGGGCTTAAATAAATGAGACAAGTGGTATAATTTTAGGGCTCCAAGAGGATCAAAGCCCCTGCAGAGTTCTTGACTCTGTGGCCATCATGAGGGCTAAGACAAAGAGCCTCTCTCAGTTGCCCGTATTTATTATCAAAGCAGACAAAGAGAGGGGATACTGAGGAAAGCGTGGGAAATGAGCAGGACATTGGGAGTCACTTGAAAGACTTCTTCAAGTAGTAAAGACTTGAAAGACTTCTCCAAGTAGTAAATTGTGCCAATTAAGGAGAACTGTCTTACCTCCATGATGACATTTATGGTGGGAACAGGACTGCAGCTGCAATCTCTATCTATTTACTTGAGTCTGAGCCAGGCGTCTTCGGCAGTGACCTTATCTTGCCTTTTGAGGTATCTCTGACATCACAGATTACTACAGATCTCCATCAGGACCAGTGATTCATAGAGGTTCGCTTACTATGAATCAGCTCCCATCTCCAGGTAAGGGACCTAGGCCTTGGACAGGCTCACAGATAAACAGAAAGCCAATTAGTTAATTTTAAATCCTGCTCAAAGCCCCTTCATAGTGGTCTCCAACACTGGGAACTCCATGTCTCCTCTTTCTTTGCTTTCTGGCTGTCATGAGGTGAACTGCATCTTTTACCATATGATATGCTGCCTTTCCATAGGCCCAAGGCCATGGGCCAACTGACCATGAACTGAAACCTCTAAAACTATGAGCCAAAATAAAACTTTTCTCTCCTTAAATTGGTTTTCGTCAGGTATTCTTTTATAGGGATGGAAAGTTGACTGCACAGCTTTCACCACTGATACTGATAGCATTCTCCATGTATGATGGTATTCCTCTGTGTAATTTACTACTCAATATAGAGACTGTTATTCCCATTGCATAAAGAAGAGAAGCACAGTTCACAGCTCCATAGCCAGTGAGTGGGAGAGCTTGGATTTAAACCTTCCTTAGTCCAATTATCTTAGCAGACTCTGCTTCCTGACACTCTTTCATACTAATCACTTTAATATGAGTCTAGACTCTCACTTGAGTGGGTCAAAAATGTCATTAGCAGATGAACTTTGATGACGTTTGAAGTTCTCAGGACCTGAACTATGTGTTAGTTGGAGAAGAGTTACAATTAAGATAATAAAAAAATTCTAATTAAATCCATGTCTTGGTTACTTTTCTCTTGTTGCTTGGACAAAATACCCAACACCCAAAATGAAGGAAACAAAGGTTTATTTAGCTCACTGTTTGTGGAGGTTTTAGTCCATAATCAGCTGGCTCCAAGGCAGGATGGCATGGTACAGGGGCAACCCATTAAGGCAGCAGTCAGCAAAAGCAGCCAGAGCAAAGGGACAAGGGTAAAGTAAGCCTCTTTTCCTCCCTTATATTGTACGTAAGCCACTCCCACCCCTCTAGGGTGGGTGTAGCACTCACAAAATCTTCTTGCTCTCCTCTTGCACAGGATGAAGTTATTTATAAAGTAAAAACCCTGGCTCCCTGCTGAGTCTCTCAGCTAAACTTCTAAGCTTCTCAAGTTGACACATTGTGTCAACCATAACACCATGTGTTTTCTGGGACAATTGTACCTTCTGCTGATAAGCATTCTATTCAAATAATAGTACACATTAAATTGGCTTTCTTCCACTTAGAAGGAAGACTATTATTAAATGGTCCAACCCAAAGCCAAACTATACCCATGCCAGCATGTGAGTGTATGCATGTATTAGGCTAGCCCTTGGCTTGGACAGCTACAATTCCTTCTAATACTTCTAGTGCCTGAGTAGACTAAATAGTATATTGCTCTACAACAGGGTTTTTAAAGCTCAGCACCATTGACGTTAGTGCTAGAAAAATTTGTGTAGGGGGCTTTCCTGTTCACTTTATGGTGTTTAGCATATGTGATGAGTATGTCTCTAACCATTTCATGCCCTTCTCTTAGTTGAGATAACAACCAATTTATTTTCTCCAGATATTGCCATATATCCCATGAGAGGTACAGTTGCCTCTGGTTGAGAACCATCATCCTAAGAGAATGCTTCTTTGAGGAGGGATCAATAAACTCTATATTGAGCCCTCTTTGGGGTGGTAGTCTTTTCTATTTTCTTTGTGGCCTATTGCACTGGGGACTCTGTAACTCAGCAGTACCCACTTCTGGGAAGTAGCAGTGCCTGCCTCTGCCTTGCTCCCCTTCTTCTTCACGCTGTATACGGAAGTCACTGTGTTTGAGCTGATAGACCTGTGCATGCATTATCAAGCGATATGAATGAATGAAGAAATGAAATGCTACCAGATAGGTCAATAAAGATGATTTTTTTGTTATTGTTGTTCTGGTCCTTTGACACTCTGTCTGCCAGTGTCTCAAAACTGTCTCAGCAGAAGGACTTAGCAGTGTGTTTTTGTTTATGTTGCCACTCTGGAGTTCCTTGGGCATGAGAATTGGGCCCTAACATCTCCCACAGGAGACTCCTCTGTCTGTCTTTGTGGGGTTCTGTGTACCAGACAAGAGCTTCTCTGCCACTGTGAGGTGTGCAGCACTGACACTGTTAGCTGTGGATATAAGGAGGTGCAGTGCGGCACAAGAGGGAATTAGCCTGTCAAGGCTGATCAGTAACAACTACTGGTGACTTTTGTTCCCATGTCATAAGAAAGGTATGTTCTTTGCCAAATAACAAAGGACTACTCCCATTTGCCATAGTTTCCTAAAACAAAGTTAATCAATTTAGAAAGAAATTCAGTTTAGAGTAAGTTTTCTGTTTACTTATTTTATTTTAGATTTTTATTCATTAAGTTACTAAATAAACTATAGGTAACATTTATTAACATTTGTTAAGAGGAAGCTAGTAACTACAGTCTACTCTGTTTGTTTTATTTTTATTTTTATTATTTTTATTTTTATTTTTATTTTTTTGGCACCAGGAATCAAACCCACAACCTTGCACTTGCCAGGCAAATGCTGTGCTGATGAGCTGTATCCCTGGCCCATAAATTAATAATTACAAATAAGTACAGCCCTTTAAGAAATACAATAATACCCCCTTATGCGGAGTTCATTTTCTCCAGTTCCACCTACCCATGATCAGCCACTGTCTGAAAATATTAAATGGAAACATTGAGAACTCAAGTTTTAAACTGCACCCTGTTCTGAGTAGCATGGTGAAATCTCCCACCATCCCATTCTGTCCCACCTAGGCTGTGACTCATTCCTTTGTCCAGCATATCCTCCTTGTATACCATGCTACCTGCCTGTGAATCACTAAGTAGCCCTATCAGTTGTCTTCTGTCTTCTGGGTTATCAGACTAATTGTCAGTATATCATAGAACTTATATCCAAGAAACCTTTGTTTTACTTATTAATGGCCCCAAATGGCAAGAACAGTGATGCCAGAGGAGGTGCCAGGGCATAGACTGCAGAAGGACAGATTAACCAGCACTGTGGGGCTATACTGCAGGGCGTGTTAGAAAAAATAGGTTTTCATTTGTTATTATTGGCAGTTTCAGGTATTTCAGGTCTGGGCGCGTGTCTCCTAAGGATAACAGTGATCTCCTGCACAGATAATCCTCCTGCCAAATGAGGCGAGGAAACTGGAGGACTGCCACGTCACCCTCCCCCAGACCCAAATATGATTGTGCTTACTTACAAGCAGCACGGGCTGTATAGAGGTGACTTCCCTAAACTGGCTTTCAGTTTGAATAGTGAGTCTGGCTGAGGTTGTGCATGTGTCCTCATGGAAGCAGGTGGATGGCATGTTGGGCTAGCATCGCTCCTTGCCATTGGCCATAGTTGAGTCCAGACCAGGGGACTGTGAGACTGAGGAGCTAAGATATGGGATAATATCTCCACTGAGGCCAGTGTGACTCCAGAGAAAATTCCTTCCCAGAATTGCCTACCAAACAGGTTACTCATTTACTTTCACAAGAATGCTTTTCCCTCTTTTACAAGCCTTGCATACCTAGCCACTTATCTAGCACATCCAGCCATAATCCCCTCACCATTTTCCTCAGTGTGAAAGTGATCAGTAAACACCGAGGTTCTGGGCAGGGGATTTAGCTCAGTGGCCTAAGTGCCTGCTTGGCAGGCGTGAGGTTGTGAGTTCAATCCCTGGTACCAAAACAAAACAAAACAAAACAAAAACAAAAACACCGAGGTTCTGGCTGCCTCATGGTCTTCTGTTCCCTGTGAACAGCTGGCCAGCCCAGGTCCCCGATGCATTGCCACCATGTCTTTCACTCTTTCTTTTTGCCATAATACCTTGCAGGAGATTGGGGTCTACTGCAGGAGTCCCTGATAAGAAACAATTGATTTTTTTGTCAAAATTCAGTGGTTTTTTCTTCTTCGACTTTCATTTATTTTTAATTGTAAAAAATTAAAGCAAGTAATATATTGCAGTACTATCAAAAACCAGAAGATACATTTAAATTAAGCAACATGAAGAAAATTTAGTAAAGCTATTGTCTAAACAGAGTAGACAAGGTCTAAGACAGGGTGCAAGGAAAGTACCAGATGTGGCACACCAGCGTTCTGCTAATATAGTTGGGTCCTGGGACCACCAACAGTCCAGAAGTGGAGGGGAACATGTATCAGAAACCAAGATAGAGACAACTGTGTCGGAAGAATCTCCTGGCAGGAAGAGAGGGTATTTTAAGATCATGAGGAGGTAGTAAATTCCTTATACCCACTCTGCTCCCTCCCTACCAGTGGTCTCTACTGGTCAAGTACCCCCAGAATCCAGTAAACAAGTTTGCCCATGATATGTCCAGGACTGGGCACAGGACAGGTTAGAGGAGAGTGAAGAGTGAACTCCAAGGGCAAACTGAAGACCTCTGACAAACAAAGACTAATCTTCCCCTTCCCCACAGAGACAACTATTATTTTAAATTTAGTATAGATCCTTCCAGGCATTTTTCTTGGTAGTTACCTATATAGTATATGCCCTCTTACAATGCGCAGTTGTGTGGGCATGTTGTTTTGTAAGCAATGTAATACAGTGTGTATTGTTAAGCAACTCGCTTTTTCACTCCACAATATGACTTGGAGTCTTTCCGTTCACCGCGTATAGATCTAAAAAGTCTACGTAACCTGCGTGACGTCCCACAGTGTTGCTCGTTAGGAATTGTACTCTCCAGTATGTTGCTTGCACCCTTTGCTCTAGGGTACAGAAGAGGACAGCAGTTTCTCACCTGTTCAGCTTGATGTGCCAGTGTGAGTGCCTTTGATCAGGAACATATAAACCAATGTTTTCCGGGTTACTCCTGGGGAAAACCTGTTAAGAGACAACACATATCTCTGCCACTAAAGCCAGTGATATTCTAGACTAGCACTTTCAATAAAAATGTAGCGCAAGTCCCTATATAATTTAAAATGTTCAAGAAATATATTAAAAAATTAAATGTTGGTCAAGTTAATTTTAAAACATTTTATTTACCCAGTATATTCAAACTATTATTTCAAAATACAATCAATACTAAAAATTGTTAATGAAATATTTTACAATTTAGGATAAGCCTTTGAAATCAGTGTGTTTTACATTTGCAGTGTATATTAGTTCAGGCTAGCCACATTTCAAATGCACAATAGTCACGAGACTAGTTGCTGCCACAGAAAAGAGCTTGGTTCCACTTGGGCCCTGAGGATGATATAGAGCTGAGGCCTCAGCCAAAGTATGGTGGGCATAAAGTATAAGAAACCTTTTCTTGTTTGCTGAAGAGGCATTAAGATTTGGATGTTGTTGGCTCACATAGAACCACCTGTCTAATAGGACAGACATACTGAACAGAATTCACATAGCTGTTCCATGTGTAGTTCCATTAATAGACAAGCAAGTTGTTTTCAATTTTTCACTGTTAGAACAATTTGTTGCTGAATATCATTGAGCTCATTTTTGTACTTACAGTTTTTTCTCTGGAGTAAAATCTATGCACATTGAAAACAATTTTTTTACAAGTTTAGCAAAATGGCTAAAGGTTAACTTTATAAATTTCCACTTCTGCAGGAAGTATATAAAAGTATCTATTTACTCTGTACCCTTACCAATACCTGATATCATGTATGTTTTTCATTTCAAACAT